>JXOU01005385.1:0-11268 GCA_001014815.1 Chaoborus trivitattus | reverse complement strand
AAAAAAATCCAAAAGAAAATCTTTTAAAACGTTATCGAGTAATTCTTATCGTTTTTATCGTATTTTTCATAAACCATTTTTCATTTCGGTAATTTGAGATTAGAANGACATAAAAAAATCCAAAAGAAAATCTTTTAAAACGTTATCGAGTAATTCTTATCGTTTTTATCGTATTTTTCATAAACCATTTTTCATTTCGGTAATTTGAGATTAGAATCAGGGATGTTATCAACCACTCATAAACAATGTCGTCCTAGGGATTAAAAATATATTTACAACACGTCATTCAATACAAACACGTGACTATTACCTACAACAAAAATATGAAATAACAAAACTTCCAAAGCATAAATATCTTGTTTTGCTGCCTTGTGATGCCGGCTTTATTTAAATTAACCGAAAAGCACATTCAACGATTATCTTTCTTATTTTGCTCATCATTTCTTTGAGTCGTAGATCTTCTGTTCGAATAAAAACGTGGATTTATACTCATTTGCATTCTTTATATATTTCTTTTGAACTTGTTTTGATGCTAATTTTAGACATTTTTGCAAATTTGTATTTTTTTATGCCAAATATTTTATTTATTCGTGAGTGTGGCTCGGTCTAAATATCACGTAAATAATAATAATTTGAAAATTTAAAAGAGTATTTTGAGACACAGTGGGACTCCAATAAAATGTGAAAAATAAAAAGAAATGCTTTTGACAAGTGAAAAATGGCAAAGACATAAAAATATAGACCAAACCAAAATATTGAGGCATGAAAAATGTTGTTTGAGCAATTTGTTAACGCTTTTTATGTTTTGCAAAAAATTGTGATAAATGATTCTAGTATTATGTTTTGGTGTAGAACCTTGACCTTAAACATCTCTCTGATTTGTTTCTACATTAATTCAACCAATCTATCGGAGCTGAATATTAAATATTTGATCGAATTATTATACAGTTTCAAATTTTAATGTATGGTAGGCTATACTATCAGAGCGGCCTAGTTTTTATTTGAGAAAAGTTATTGAGGGTCTACTGGTTTCTGTCATATAGCATGGTTTGACTATGACTCATAATATGTTATTCATTGTAGACAAGTTTTAGAGAAACTCCTCTACTTGTTTTTTGATGATTTTTGCTATAATCACTATCATTGTATCGTTTATTCAGTGTGTTTGTAGAGGTGTATGAGTATTTGTAGAAGTCATATTGGAGCAAAAAACCCTTCTATCAAATCGTACTCTAATTGTGAAAGAAGAAGTGATTGAAGGCTTTTTGAATTTTAACAAGAACATTATTTACCAATTTTAGAATTTACATAATAGTTTCTTACCGTGGTCATACCAAACAACGTTTTATGCTTTATAGCCTAATTCGTTTTTATAAAGAATTGTAAAACAATTTGTTTTTTTTTNTAATAGTTTCTTACCGTGGTCATACCAAACAACGTTTTATGCTTTATAGCCTAATTCGTTTTTATAAAGAATTGTAAAACAATTTGTTTTTTAAAAAAATTTGAGTCACAAACTGGAAAAAACTGACCAATAAATCGACTGGCTGAACTGGACTGGAAAAACCCCATTCATATTTTAAATAAAACTAAAAAATTTAATTCAAATTTTTCAACTTTTTAAGGTACTTTAATTGTTAGATGCGTGTAAACGTCATTGAACAATTTTATATATGTACCTAGTTGGTCTTGTAGAATATTGATTTTAAATGGAATTTACAGCGCCAAAAGAAATTTTTTATTTAAATAGGCCCTATGGTACTTTATAGGTTCTAATGGTCAGATGTTGAAATATTATTGTGTCACAACGTGTTGCATATCATTTCTACAAATAATTTGATTTCTTATCCAAATTTGGTACCAAAACTTGTATCAACCTTTTTAGGGATATTTTTACACAAATTAATAACATATACCATCTAATTATTTTTAAGCAAGCTAAAAGAATGGTCATTAATTCAAATTTGTGCAGATACATCCATTCTTGAATTTGCTTTTTTTATTGCATTTTATAAATCTAAAAACGGGTAAAAACATTTTTTCGAGCAATTAAAAACTTATTTGTAATACTATAATTGTGATGTAGCAAAAAGTCTTGAATCCATTTTAGAATTTGCATTCAGTTGGAAATCAAACATTTTTTAACAAAAACATCATCATTGATTTATTCTGAACATATAGTATATGTATGTTAATCACTTCTGGTATTCATAATTCACAAATATTTATTCATATATACATTGGTACCCATATATTGTTTTGTATTTTTATTTGGGATTCACGCTCAAACTAAAATGTGCTAAACTGGGAAATTTTGGCTACAACAGAAAATATTGTTTATTTTTTTGTTTGTCCGATTACTCATTTGAATCTTATTGGGAATGACTCTAAGTAGTATTTATGTCGTCTGAAAATTAGTCAAAACATAATTAATATTAATTTATTCATCGCTGTCTAAAAGTGTAAATTAAGAAAATTGATCAGTATTTTTGTAGGATTTGATTTATATACATCTTAAATCACTTTACAAGAATTTGATTTCAAGCCTTTCTACTGAATGGTGACTTTTATACCAAAAGTTATATGAACATATAAATTATAAAACGTAGTTTTTGGCCAAAACATATTTTGAAAAAACACCTAGGTGTTGACTTCTGGTCTCGCAAGCCATTGAAAACTAATTTTGTTTCGAAAAGTGCCAATTATTGACTCTTATAAAAATGCTTCAAAGTTTGGTAAAAATTAAAGTATTAGTAAAGGCCAGGGCAAAAAAACTGGGATACAATATAAAATTATTTTTTTCAAATTTGCTTATGATCTTTTTTTGCTATTTATTGACCCTAAGGTAAGGACTCATATTTTAGGTAAATGATACTATTGGCTTAAACTTTAATACTGTGAAGTTTCGTTATTTTTGGAAAAAAAATTTTTCGAAAGTAGTATGCTGCCATCTTTGAGTTCTCGTAAAAAAAATTTAGCTTTTCACTTGATCGATTGATATCTCAAAGTTCTCAAAGGAATCGAAGCATTATTATAGGCAGGGCATCGATGTGAAAGTCTGCTACCGCTGTTAGATCCTCATTGTTTTTCTTCCTATCACCTCTATTCTTCTGAAAGACGTATCATTCCTGAAAGAAGACAATCAGATAAAAAATGTGACCTTGGGTCACATATTTGGTGATGGATGGATGGACGGTCAGACAGCTTTTTGATCATTTTTTATTATGATTGGTAGAAATACATGCCTTTCGCCCCTAGGGTACGCCTCGTTCTGAAATATACTTTTGGGAGGAAATATAATAGCTTTTTGTTATCGCTATGGCAAAAAGCAAAAATATTAGAAACTGTAGACAATTTTTGGCACTTTATGATAAAATTTTGACNGTTCTGAAATATACTTTTGGGAGGAAATATAATAGCTTTTTGTTATCGCTATGGCAAAAAGCAAAAATATTAGAAACTGTAGACAATTTTTGGCACTTTATGATAAAATTTTGACAATTTTTCGTAATTTTTTGACAACTTCTGACAATTATTAACAATATGGGTTGAATTCAGTGGTAAATATAGTATTTTCAAGTTTTTTCAGTTTTTGCTATATTTTTTAAAATTCTTTTTGACTGCTTTTCACAAACAACTCATTAATCAGTTGCACTGACATAATAATGATAACGTTATCGTCCAAACAAACTAATAAAACATTTTTTTCATTTTATTATTTTTTACAGAGCAGCTGTTATACTCCGAGCCCAACGAGAAGACGCCCTACGGCCATCATCAATGTCTTCTAATCATAACAATTTACATGTGCCTCGACTAAAAATGACCCGAGTTCATATACCTTTTACCTTTAGATTGCTAGAAACGGGCAACAATACTTATGAAGGTGAGTGTCAAACTTGGAGTATTATTGATTGCCATCCAAGTCGTTGAATTTATTAATTAAACTTATTTCCTTACTTGTATAATATAGATATGCATTCATATTTCTGTTTATTTGCATTTTTATTAACGCTTCGATTTAAATTTATTTGTCAAACAATCAAGAATTGTTTTATTTCATTTTTTTGTATATACACTTATTACATGAATGTTTGAAGACAAGACTGAAGTCTGTAATTTATGAAGCTGTCAATATTTTAAGAAGCTAAAAGGTGTTAATTGAACAATAAAAGAGATAAACTCTACTGCAAAACTATGTAAGAGATCTGATTATAGTGCACTTGCTATTTAGTGAATTTCAAGGTCAAACTGGGTAATATAACATAAGGTCGAAACTCGAAAGGCCAATTCAAAAATTGACAGAATTTATAATTTTAAAAGACCGGTCGGCCGTATTTTTTAACCCTTTTTCGCCTCTGAAGCAGGGCTTAGAAGAATCTCAGACTCCCCCCCCCTGTGACTAACCAAACGAAAAATTGGGTCTTTTCTTTTCTTTGAAGAATTATGACAAAAAAGAAGAGCTATTTTAACTACAGTTCTTTTAACAAGTAACAATGGTTGTGACGGAGGATTAAAATTCAGATACAGTAATTCATCTATTTTGTCTACTATCGATTTTATCCACAATCATAGACAAAATTGTCAATTTTTTCTTACATATTTTTTCATGAAAAGAAATAATATTGACCATAATTAGAGTCGTAACCTTAATTATTCAATATTTGAATAAAAAAGTATGATCTTTTCTAAAATTTGTGCGACAAAACTCGATTTTGTCCACTGCAAAAATCTATAAAACTGGACAAAATCAAAGAATTACTGAAGCTATTTTTTTTTTAAATTCAGTATGATAAGTGATAAAGAGAAACCGATAAAAAAACCATACGGATCCCATGTCTAAATCATTCATGCAGAAAGCTAAATAATTTCATACGAAATCAAAAAAATAACATTACCCACACAAATATTCTACTTTTTGTTATATAAAAAATATACTTAACCGGCTTTTTCATGTCATTCATATTGGCTGCTTTATGAATTATCATTTTTACCGCAATAATTAATCATTGATTGCTGTTGTAATAAATAATAAGTGGCTGTTATTGTATAATATCATTTAAACATTTTTAAATGAAACAGATCATCGGCATTAAATTGTATGTTATAATAATTGGCTAAACGTGTACATTTTCTACAATCTTAAATCATAGAGAAATTGTGATGTAGGGTTTGGAATGGTAAGAAAATGAAAAAAAAAATTATTCGAATGTCCTATTTAAAGTAAAAAGGGGCATTGAACTTTTTTTTTTGNTTTGGAATGGTAAGAAAATGAAAAAAAAAATTATTCGAATGTCCTATTTAAAGTAAAAAGGGGCATTGAACTTTTTTTGTTGTTAGGCCGAAAGCTCACTAGGCCGAAAGCTCATTAGGCCGAAAAATCGACAGGCTGAAAAATCAATAGGCCAAAAGCTCACCAGGCACAAAAATTTTGGACTTTTTTTTGAAAAATATAGGCATATAGGCAAAACCGCAANATGACGACCGGCTCCCAATTTCTTCTGTAAATTTTTTGAGATTAAAAGAAACTTATACAATAGCAAAAATATTTATGTATGCAGCAGATGTTAAGAAAATCTTTTAAATGAAAGTAATGAAAACAGAGCCGGGGGCAAGTTGAACGAGCGCAGGTCCACTTGTCCTGTTTTTAGCCTAATGAGCTTTCGGCCTAATGAGTATTCTGTCTAGTGAATTTTCGGCGTACTGAATTATCGGNTGGTTTTTGCAAAAAAAAAGTTCCTAGAAGATTTCTAAAATGACAAAGTTGGATACTAGACTGTTTTCTGATTCTCCTCAAAAACCGAGGATTTTTTCTAATTTTTGCNGCCTAATGAGCTTCGGCATAATGAATTTTCGGGCTAATGAGCTTTAACCTAATGAATGGTCCTATGATTTTCGGCCTAATGACGCAAGATCTTTAGAGTGGTGAGAATATGAAAAAACAAATTATTCGAATGTCCTATTTAAAGCAAAAAGAGAAATTGAACTTTTTTTATTCGAATGTCCTATTTAAAAGAAAAAAGGACATTAATTTTTGCAAATAAAAATTCCTAACGGCTCTCTAAAAGGACAAAGATTGACAAATTTAAAATGGCCCCTGAAGAGAATTTTCATGAAATAACCGCCTAATAATACACCCAGTTTTAAGACTACTAAAACTAAACATTTGAACTCAAATTAATTTGAACATTTTGTGAAACTGTTACTATGGGTCTATGTAACAACCCTATCAAGTTCGATCGTAATTGCATTAATTTTTTAAGGAGAGTGAGAGTGTTCTGCCATTAACGGGGTTTCCAAGATAGATTTTTTTTATCAGCAGTTCATGATCGGTGGAGAAAACATACTCCCGGGAATAGCGATGGCTATTACATTTCCTTCCAAAACTGACTTTCAGAACGAAGTTTCTCCCAGGGGTGAGAATATGTTTCTTTCTCTTTGTGATCCGATTAATCAAACGAGTATTAGAACAACAATTTTGTTTTGAAGTCTCATAAATGGCTGATTATTTTCTTAAAAAAATAAAAAAATTGAGCGCAAAGATGTGTTATGGGAACTTAAATACCATCATTTTAAAGAGTTTAGTTTGCCACTACGGTATCTGTGCTTCATGTATTCAAATGAATATCATTTTGCTATTTTTAAGTAAGCTGACAGAATGTCTACTTTAACTCAAATCTGGATGTTTAAAAAGCTTACAATCCATTCTTGGATTTGCCTTTCGTTTTTAAAGTCACTTTTTTAAGGATAAAATATAGCTATAGCTATGGAAAAATCAGGAGGCTGGAAAAAGATTATGCATAAATAATTCTCCGAATCACCAATTACAGGGTGCCGTAATATAAATAAACTGCAACTATGTTTAATTACAATTCTTGGATATTTAATCATTGTATATACGAGGAAAATTGTTTTAATTGAAAATGAGTAATGTGATTTAGAAAAACGTTTCCGTGTTCTAAGGCAAAAAATGTTTAGAATGAATTTATCAACGTGATTTTTCTTCTGCATAATTCAAGTGAGCATCAGACTTCAGTCACGTATCACGTATATCTCTGTTCATTGTTCAATTTATCAGAGTATCTTGTTTAAAATAATCCAGTTTAACAAGAATTTTTATCCAAATTGAGATTTTGATATTTATTTTTAATGTTCTTTGTCATATGCTTGGTAATGTTTCAGAAAAAAGTCATTAGTATTCATTATTTTTGAATCACCAAAGATTGCTGCTATGCTATAATTGTGAATTTGTCACACCATGGTACGGATAGAATCATTTATTTTTTTCGTAACCCGCCAATCTAGAGAGTTGGGTTGATGGTGAAGTCGTCAGACTACTTTTACTTGCGTAACGGAGGTGACGTGTTCGAATCCTGTCAGGATATTTTAGAATTTACTGTTCCATTCTTAGGAGGAGGATATGGGCCAGTCTAACATCCGTGGGTACTAATAGTTATTGTCATGGTTCGGATGTCACGTTAAACCGTTGGTCCATCGCTGGATATATAGTAGTAAGTGGCAGTAAAACTTGCCTTGGAAGAATTTGAGGCCTTCGTGCGAAAGAAACGAATGGAACAAAACGAATAAATCTTCTTTAATAATCTTTCTTCTTGTAAAATACATCCAATAAAAAAAAAATGTGGATTTGATTTATGCCTATGATTTTTGTCAAATGATAAATTATTTGTCAATTTTGAGATAATGATCCAAATTAATGAAAATCATATTTTATTTTTAAGTAAGCTAATAGTATGTTTAATTTAAATAAAATGTGTAAAACTGGCTATAATTAATTTACTATTGAGAATAATAACTTCAACACCCCGCCCCTATCTAGCGTTATGTAATGAACACACGGTCTCTTACAATTATACCGGCAGAAGATTTAAAAGTTAGCTTTTGTTCTGAAATTTTTACTTAATTCCCCCGCGAAACTTTTTTCCATGGAAAGCCATCCACATTTAAGGAATCAACCTGTAGAACCACCTTTCAATTTTGAATTCAAGTCATAAAAGATAAAATGATTGAAGTATGATATCCAAAAAGCGAATACCAATAAAATAAAAATATCTGACATTTTTTCTGCTTCTTCTTTCAAGTTCAATGTTACTTGTATCGAAGATTTTTGGCTACATAATAATCGTTATATTTTTGAATGGTCAGTCAAAAAAATATTTTGAAGGTTGACTGAATTCGAGATCAAGCTCTCGATTTAATGTTTCTTTATGATTGATGAACATGCATAAGTTTGGAGATTTTTTCAACGTTTTCAGGCTTGAAATTTTGCATGCATCAACTAAAACTAACATTTGATTTTTAGAATTTTGACGAACTTGTTGGCATTTAATAAGGATTCAATAACGGTGGCATACTTTCACTTTTAGTAAGAAAAATTCAAAAAAACAAATTTGCCATTTCTTCACTTTTAGGGCAGGTTTTTGAAACCTTAATAATATTGATAAACTACGCAAGTATTTTAAGATTGGTCCAAATCAATTTTTTTAAGGAAAGTTGGCTGCCATTTTTGAAATCTCATAAAAAAAGTTATTATATGATTTTTTTTCCATTGTTCTAATGAATCATATAATCATGTTTAATGCTTAGATATTAATAAGGTCAAGACATCAGTTCTAAGAAAAACCCTAAAAAAGTCTGCCGCCAATTGTGGATGCTCATAGCATATCTTCAAACATATAAAAAAACATATCTTTAAGGCCAATCATTATGCATAGACCTGATAGTTATCAATTTTGAAGGAAATCAGAGCATCATAATTTAAAATCTCTAAATAAAAAAAAATCCTGGCAATTTCTTGATTTAAAGGTTTTATTTTTTGGGACAACAATACTATTGATAAACACTATTCTTAGTTTGATCAAATAATCCTTTTTTCTGAAGGTATAGTATAGATGCAGCCATTTATGAGATCTCATAAAAACATTGTTCGTTGATTTTTTGCTATTGGTCTAAATCACAAAGTTTTGTTCGGTGAAGAAAATACAGTCCCGCCCCTGGGGGTTGTAATAGGTATTTTGTGTTATTCAGCTTTTTAAATTTCGGTCTTTTTCAAACGATCTTTCGAGTTACAGCCTAATGGTATGATACAGTCTATTACTATTGCGTAGCACTTTCATTATTATTCAATAATTTAATATGAAAATACTATACATTAAACGAGAATTTATGACTTGTTTACATAAGCTCTAACATTTACTACTGCATTATAAATATTTAAATATAAAGCTGAAAGATATTAAACAAGTTCATCTCTTGCTCTTTTCTCATTACATATATAGCAAAAAACATGAAGTCTTTGGTTTTGCAAATGAAAATTGGCGCAATGAAGTAAACTGTAAATCCAGAAACGTCTTCCGGCATTACGTGTTTGCTTCAGTGCAGTTATTAACTCTGTTTCTTATATTAGAAAGACAAAGACGTCTATACCTTTGTCTATATTTATATTAAACTAGAAAATATTTCAAATATCAATAAATATTAAGTAGCCTTCTGTTGTTGACCCTTTCTTAAAGAAGACTGATGCAACAAATACTGGAAAAAATATATTTGTATTGCTTTTTACAGAAAATCACAACGAAAGATATATTTTTTTTTCGATGGTTCATAATAATCATTAACTTTATAAACTTTATATGTTTTAACAATGAGAATTATAACTATAAATAGAAAATTACTGAAATATATTGGGAAAATTTATCTTTAACTGAAAAAAACATGGTCAATTTGTCAAAAATTTTCTGATCCATCCCAATTTTTGCTAAATTTTCCAAACCAAACCAGCTTAACGAAAAAAATGTTTTGTCAGTTTTTCTCAAATTTTTCAGTTTTTCCTAAATTTCAAGTTTTTGTACAAAATTCGGTAAAACTTGGAGTTTTTAAAAAACAACTAGAAATTTGAAGATTTTATGGTGGAAATTGCGACCTGTAGCGTGGACACAAACTAATTTTGGCGTCGGACGGACGCACGGGCGGGAAGACGAACAGGTGAACGGACAGACGAACGGACAGACAGCTTTTTAATCAGGAGATCATCATCGATTGATAAAATACACTTTTGACCCTGGGTGACGCTCCGTTGTGAAAGTCAGTTTTGGAAGGATATGTACTAATATTTTGCTTTCACTATGGCAAAAAATAGAACAAATTTACCACTGAATCCAACTCGTCTGGTATTCCTCATATATTTCTACCAAAAAATTCTATTTTACAATATTTTTTAGCAAAATTCCCATTTTTAAAATATTTTTTCATAAAATTTTTTGAAAGAAAAAGACAAATTTTTACAAAATTGCCTGGAATAGAAAAATCATAAAAAATACGTTGGTTTAGAGTTTAAAGTTTAAAGGTATGATCAATGCTCGACATACTTTTAAGTTTGAACTTTAAATTTTATTATTAAATTAATATATTTTAACACTTAATATTTTCTCAAAAATAATGGAATAACTTTGTTTAAAAAAAAAAGTAGTACCAAAATTTTAAATAAAGGAACATATTGGATTGATTTCAAGGGTAATTCTGGATTTTTTAGCCTATTTTAAGTTAAGAGAATAATTTTTAATAAATAAATTTTTGCTAAAGACTAAATTTTTTATATTTTAGAAATAAATATAGATATTATTATTTTACAAAAACTGGAATAGACTGATAGAAAAAAACAAAATTACCACTGAATCAAAACCATTAATATACATAGCTGATTATTTTTTGTTGTTTCTATCTGATAATATTTTATAGAGTTTTGATCATGACTGGCATCACTGTTTTGAATTAAAATTTGACGACAATAAACAATACCATAAAAAGATTTGGAAGATTAAATTTTTTTTAACTGCTTTTTTGAACAGTATTTGATGCGTAATTTACTATTGCCTTGTTTTTTTGACGAGTGTTTTAGCATTTTAATGCTAGGTTCGCAGTATGAATACCAACGCACATCAAATTTTCTAGTATAATTTAAATTTACTGAATTAAAGTGTCTTAATTACCTATTTTATCACGATTACCAGTGATAGTTTGTTAATAAATATTTGATAGGTATGTTGATATTTTTCCTGAGAATTTGGCGTTAAACGCTAAAACGCTTTGCAAAAAAAGGGCTTATGAAAACATAAATATACGCATACATAAACAGACGTATCCATAAACAGACGTATCCATAAACAGACGTATACATAAACAGACGTATACATAAACCGACGTATACATAAATAGACGTGTACACACAGACATACAGACACACACACACAC
>JXOU01005320.1:0-10418 GCA_001014815.1 Chaoborus trivitattus | reverse complement strand
CATTCTTGGATTTGCATTTCGTTTTTTTTTCTTAAGATTAGATCATTATATATTAACACGAGTCTAAAATTTACGGCACATAGATTTGCTCTTAAGTAACGGTTAACATTTTGTAAAACCACTATAATACAATATTGTTTCTTGGTTTGTAGAGCATCCGGCTATCCAGAACCAATTGTTACATGGAGGCGAGAAGACGGAAACGAAATAATTTTGAAGGATTCAGCAGGAACTAAACAGCTTGGTAAGAACATAATATCTTTGTGTTATGTCTATTCTATTGCAATTCATTTTCATGTAAAGTTATTATATAGTTTTGTTGGATTGAAACATGCTTTTCCTAAAAATTATTATTATTATTCTATTAATAAAATATTGTGGTTACTGTTTATTGTACAAGCTAAAAATCAAATGGAGTTAGACATTATTTGTTAAGTTTTGCCTAGCAATTTTGAATTTTGTATTTGTAATTTTATAAATTAAAAAAAATATTTCAAAGGCAATTAAGCATCTATACATATTAAGAAAATGAGCCGCTATTAAATTTTCAATTTATTAGACCCATTAAATATTTCTTGTTCGTTAGGAAAGTCTTATAACTGATTTAGTCCCCAGTTCTACAAAATTTAGTCAAAATTTGAAACAATTTTTCTAAGAAAATTTTTCTACTTTTATTTTTTTGTTTCAGTTTTTTAACTTCATAATATTTTTTTGTACAATGAATTTTGACGAGCTGAATGACAGTTAATAAAATAATTTTGTGTAAATTTATGAATTCAAAATAGTTATATGGATCTACTATTTAAATGAGACTATTCAGATAAATTTGTATATTTAATTTTACTATGAAATTAGCCAATAATTGATACAACCTACCAATTCCAAACTTTACTATATTTTAGAATCAAAGACATTTATTGGAAATTAGCTTAAAAAATCTTTAAATTGGTTTTAANTTGATACAACCTACCAATTCCAAACTTTACTATATTTTAGAATCAAAGACATTTATTGGAAATTAGCTTAAAAAATCTTTAAATTGGTTTTAAATGGTTTTTGTGTTAAAAACTGTTACCTTTTCAAAGAACAATGCAATATAAGAACAATTTGAATTTTTGCATCGATTTCCGCTTGCTCTTTTATGAGATTAACACTGAAAGAACAACATTTTTGTTGCAAAAATCGAGAGGTCACAGTATTTAGAAAATGCATCAAAAATATTAGATTATATGTCGATCGATAGATAAAAGAGAGATCTTTTTCTTTACTGCCAAAGTAAATTAATAAATATAATACAATAAAATAAAGGCAAAATATAAAATATATTGAAGTTAGGCAATATATAGTGAAGCAAGGGCTTTTTCCCCTAGTTAACATTTTTCTACCTACCAATTTTTAAGAAGTTCGGAGACATAATTCAGTTTAGAAAAGTGGTACTACTAACTCATATTTAAAAAAAAAACTAAATTATTTTTTCTAAAATAAATAGAGATAAGATCTTGAGGCCGAGAAGTTACTAATAAGTCTTGATTTCAATGTTTTAGAGTTAGAGTTATTTGTTTAACGGTTTATAGAACAAAACTTACTAATGTATGAAATTTATTTGGTTTCTAGTTAATTCTTACAGAGGTGAAGTGCTGAAGCTAACCAAGATATCAAGAAGTGAAATGGGATCATATCTTTGCATAGCAAGTAATGGAGTGCCTCCATCAGTATCGAAAAGAATTTCATTAAGCATACACTGTAAGTACTTTTAATCTAATATTTTACATGTTTATTCGATTGTAGTTACAGTTAGATTGAATTGACGATTTTATAAGTTGACGAATTCATAAGTTGACGATTTTTTCGATTTTATTAAGTATCAGCTTCTCAAATCATTAAAGAATAGTTTTAAGTGATGAAGTGATAAGTTTTCTCATGTTTAACGGCAATATATCGACCTAAACAATCGAAAATAGTAAAAAGTAAAATCAAGAGTTTTGTTGTTAATAGAACTGTTGATTTGAAAAATAGTTTTTTTGCAACACAAACACAGTTTTTATTTAACTTTTATCTTTTTTATACTTATTTAGATGATGAACTATTGTAATATGTTCTTATCTTTGATTTAAATAATGTTTTTTCATGATTTGTCCAATTAAGTTGACGATAATTTTGTAAAATCGTCAGCTTAATCCGCACCTTACTGTATTTGTGTATTCTTAGAAATGCAGAAACAGCTCACAATTTGAATTTTTTTTAAATCAATATTAATTATTATTGGGTTTGACATAGATTAAACACATCTAATAAATATTAACAACATGAGATTTATTTTTCTCATTATAAAGTTACCTAATAATACGTACGATTAAATATCTCACATAAGGATAATTTGTTTGAAACTTAACTGTTAACTAACCAACAACTTTTATGGAGTTGTTTTATATTTATTAATATTTGCGTTTCTCATATGAATTATATGTTTTGCATGATTTTAATATCATTATGTTAAGGTGATAAAAACTACTTTGTTTCAATGAAAAGTTTTAAGGAAACCCACTTTTTGTACCTCTTTTTTCGAATTTCTGGTCTATAGGTATAGGCTCGGGAGGATTTTTTCAGGCTTATAATTGAAGAAGACCAGCCCCAAAATTTCAGACATAAAAAATCGGCAGCCAGTTTTAAAAATTTGTTTCAGATTTTAAAAAGTTACAAAATTTGGCTTGCCAACTTTTCAATTTATTTTTGCCCACATCGAGCCCTTCAGTTTCAGGTGTCGTTTTTTCCATCACCGATCATTAAGTTGTTTACAGATCACAAGCTAAAATCAAGATAATATTTCCATTGAAGTATAAAGTAACATTAAGCATAAGGAAAAGTAAAATTTTAAAATGATTTTTTATTTAGAGTTAAGACAGAGAAAATTAGAATTATACTAATATATTTTTGAAATCATTCAATTGTTTACAGATCACAAGCTAAAATCAAGATAATATTGCCATTGAAGTATTAAGTTACATTAAGCATAAGCAAAAGTTAAATTTGAATATGATTTACTGTTTAGAGTTAAGACAGAGAAATTTAGAATTATACTAATATATTTTTGAAATTTTTCGCATAATCTTATGGAAAAACATAATATGCATTAAATAATAGAACATAACCTATTCATTATGAGGTGCTGTATTTGGCTACCTTAAGCAAAATAATAATAATAATATTATACTAAACATTTCAAACATAAAACATCATATAAACACACATCACACATTATACCTGATGTTTAGTTTATTTGGCACCCAAATATAATTTATATGAGGGTAAAATTTTAAGATTTTCACAATATCATCGTTAAAACAATATGAAAACTTTCAAAATGATTTTAACTCAACAATTTATAGTTTGTGACATGAGACTTCACAACCAGAGTTCTGATAGAAAGATGAATTTAATATTATTTAACATCACAAGTTTTTGCAAAATTTATATACTTTTAATCCACAAGGAATAATTTTAATTTAAATTTTTGCTATTATAGTTCATCCAGTCATTCAAGTGCCAAATCAATTAGTAGGAGCGCCACTGGGAACTGATATTAAGATTGAATGTAATGTTGAAGCTTCTCCGAAATCCATAAACTATTGGGTTAAAGATACAGGCAAGTATATTTTTTTCTATAAGGGCAAAATACCAATTGATGTCACTTACAGATGCAAAAAAAGTTTATTAAAATCTTCAAGAAACTCGTTGAAAAATAGTTTTGAAAACTTTGACAATTGAATGACCACAACTATTGCTTAATCAAGTTTTGATATACTAGAAAAAATTGTTTGAAAATTGCTCTATTACATTTTTTTCGTCAAAAAGCTTTGTTATTAAATTTATTTTTTAAGTAATAATAATGAACTAAGTACTGAGATACTTTTCGACGGTAATACAAGCTTTCTGTAATTTTATAAACTTTATAGTAAAACGTATTTCTAATAAAGAATTTGCAAAAAGTAAAACTTAATCATTTAAAGCTGAAAACTATTGAATTACTGAATATATTTCGTGAATCAATGAATTTCATATTCATTTTTAAATTAATAAAAAACGCAATTTTCAGATAATTTTTAAGCATATCCTTCCATTAAATCAGAAATTCAAAAAAGATTTCATGATCGGTAAAGAAAACATACTCCCATCCCTGGGAGATTCTCCGTTGGAAAGTCAATTTTGGAAGATATTTTACAGCTTTCTGCTATCGCTATGAAAAAAATAGCTTTAAATGTATTGCTTTTTTGTGTAAACCATCACGTTCATTGGTATTTTACCCTAATGTAAGAAAACTAAAAACATATAACAGTAAAAATTATAAAAAACTAAATGCAAATCCAAGAATGGATTGTAAGCTTTTTGCCATGCATGTAATAATATTAGTTCAATGAACAGATTTTACATAAAATCTGTTTTTACCAACAAAATAGTATAATATAATTAATGGTTTTTCCAAAAAAAATATATTTTTCGGGAAAAACAAGATTCTCTTTGAAACATTAAAAAAAACCAAGATCATTTGATAAATCTAGATTATTTTACAAATTGCNTTTTTGCCATGCATGTAATAATATTAGTTCAATGAACAGATTTTACATAAAATCTGTTTTTACCAACAAAATAGTATAATATAATTAATGGTTTTTCCAAAAAAAATATATTTTTCGGGAAAAACAAGATTCTCTTTGAAACATTAAAAAAAACCAAGATCATTTGATAAATCTAGATTATTTTACAAATTGCAGATTTTTGTTTTGAAAAATCAAGATTTTTTAAAAATCTAGATTCTTCGAAAAATCTTGAAAAATTAACATTTTCAAGTCTACAAAATATTGGTGCACGATAACGGACGTATTTTTCTTCCGTATTAAAACTAAAGTGCAAGTTCGAAGATGAGCTATGAGGATTCAATAACGGTGACATAATTTCACTTTTTCAAAAAAAAATAAATTTGCCCACGCTCCCATTTGGCCATTTCTTGACTTTTAGAGCTGATTTTTTGGAACCTTGATACTATAAATAAACTACGTAGGTTTGGTCCAAATCAATAAAAATTNNNNTTTTTGGAGGAAAATTTGCTGCCATTTTTAAGATCTCATAAAATAATTGTTCCATGATTTTTTCTATTAGTCCAATAAATCATATAGTCAAGTTTGATAAAGATCTAAGCATTAGTAAGGTCAGGGCATCAGTTTTAAGAAAACACTAAAAGTGAAAGTCTGCCGTTGCTATTGGATCCTCATAGCCCATCTTCGAACTTGGCATGTAGTTTTACTACACCTACCTACTCACCTGTAGCGTAGTGCAAAAAAGTTGTACACGGACGGACGGACGGACCGACAGACAGCTTTTTGAACAGGAGAATATATGACTATATATGACCAAATATATGACTCTCGCCCCTGGGAGACGCTCAGTTCTGAAAGTCACTTTTAGAAGGATACTATATAGCTTTTTGCTCTATAAGCAAAAAGCAAAATATCCAAAACATAATTTGAAGGCAACTTGATGTTTTTAAGNGGGATACGCTCCGTTCTGAAAGTCACTTTTAGAAGGATACTATATAGCTTTTTGCTCTATAAGCAAAAAGCAAAATATAATTCTGAAATTGAACAGAAATATTATTATATAGGGTAAATTACCAATGATTGTGAGTTACCATTGAAAATGATTTTCATACAATTATTATGAAAATCATTTCCAATGATAACTCACAATCATTGTAATTTTTTATTTTTCAATTTTTACTCTACATATATTTTAAAGTTCAAACAGAAAATGCGAATTTTTTTATTTAGTTTTTGCAAGCAAATCCAATTATTGAATGCACGAAATTTTTTTTAAAATTATTCATCAAATTTTTAACCAAATTTTTTATTTTTTAATTTTTTAAAATCAATTTTTTTTTATCAGAAAAACTACAATTTTAACCCTTTGAGGAAAAGTATTACTGGTATTATAATAAAATCTATAGTAGTCCAAAAGATCTAAACAACGAAGCATTGATCACAAAATTAGACGAAATCAAAAAAAGATACTGAGGATTTATGGAAACTCATTTTGTTATTATCTATCAGGTCTATGCAGAATGATTGGCCGTTTTGATATATTCTGTTTTGCATATATCTTTGCTATATGGTTACAAAAATATTAACAATTTTGTATCGAATTGAGAAAATATTACCAAAGTTTATGTTTCTGTAAAAAACTTGTCAATTCGACTTAAAATCAAAAGACTTTTTGAGTGCTGAAGAGAAGTTGACTATATTTTTTCAAAAAAATTGAGTCAGTTTCAAATGTAAAAAAATCATAAAAAACATTAATTTTTAACAAATTTTTTTTTTTATTTTTTAAGTATATTTCATATAATAATCAAATTATTTGGTTTCAGAAATAAGCAGCAAAAATCGTTCTTTTTTGACAAAAAACTAACACAGTTATATTTTTTCTAATTTTTTTCGAGATTCCCATACAAACTAAGTTTGAAATTTTTTATCCAAAAAACGTCAAAATAGTCTATATTTTGAAGAAGTATCACATAATGTTTGGAATTGTATATAATTTTCTTAACTATCTAACTTTTTGCCAAAAAGTAAAAAAGAAAACATTTAAAAATATTATTTTATCTATAAAATAATAAGATTTATTAATTTTTCACATTTGAAATTGACAAAACATTTTTGTGAGAAACTGGTTATCTTTAACACTCAAGAAGTCCCTTAATTTTCAATCTTGTTGACAAGGTTTTTAGAGTAACCTAAACTTTGGTCCTATTTCTTTAAATTTATATAAAATTGTTAATAAAACGACCAATCACTATTAATAGACCTGATATGTCTGAAAATGTGTAAAAAACATGTTTTAAGCGAAAAAAACATTTTATTTAAATTGACTACTAAGAAACCAAGAAATACCAAAAGTTTCTAGATGTTCATTGATTTTACATATTGACATATTAAACGAATATCTGCTTGATTCAAATATTAAAAAGAAGAAGTGCTGCATAAGTTTCAAAGTAAATCATCTCTTTTATATTTTTTCAGGAGAAATGATTGTGTCATCACAAAAGTTTAATGTACAAGAAACATCAAAATCGTTGTATGAAACACGTATGAGTCTAACCGTAAGAAAATTTATAAAAGAAGATGTAGGTTCATATCGTTGTATAGCCAAAAACTCCTTAGGAGAAGTAGATAGCAGTATAAGATTATATGGTAAGTAATTTTTCTTTGCTTTTTTTACCATTTATCTATTAAAGTCTTGTTAACCATATGCTTAATATAAATCTTTTATGATAGAAATTCCCGGACCAAATAGAAAAATATTTTCACCAAAATATGCTACAGATTTAAATGACGTTATTAAAACGAATGATAACACACACAAAAGTAACAATAATAACAACAGCAATAAGCCCAAAATAACATATCCACCAGATGATGATGAACAATATGGTTCAGGCGCTTTAAACATTTACCAACGAACTAAATTTCTACCAGAAGATTTTGATGATAGTTTAGATTTAGAACAGCAGAAGCACAATAATAACAATGTCCTGTCGGTTAAACCGACGCGTACTAATGCAAATTTTGATCATATTAATTCTAATAATCATAAAAATACTATTCCCATAATAAGTGACTTAGCAACGAGGAAACCTTTTGTTTTACCACCTATTAAGGGAATTGATAATAATGATGCAACATCATATAATAATATAGCATGCAGTATTTTAATAAATTATCAAAAATCAAAAATCAATTTTTATGTAGCTTTATTAATAGGTCATTTATATTTTATTTATTATCATTATCGTTAGTTGTAAATTATGTCATCTTGTCTGCAAACAAACAACAGGGTGTAACTAATTGTAACTATGAAAACAAAAATTAGCTGAAAATAAATGCAAACGTATATAAATGAATTATTTAACCCTTTTTCTACAAATGTATATATAATGGATAAATAAACAATCAGTACGAATTTGTCGAAAATATTGGTACCTAGATTTCTTAAAAAGCTGCTCAAATATACAAGATTATGCATTTTATATATTAGGTACATCCCTTGCTTTATAAAACAGCTTTGACAGATTTCAATCAAATCTTTAAATTTTATAGCTTACCTAATACATATGATATTTAATTATGTTTACTTATTTAGTTATATAAATATAAAGTGTTGCCTACTTTTACAGTTAAGTCTTTTTAAATGATGTTGAGAGACAGTTTGCATATTTTTCAGGAATCAACACCACTAACCGTAAATTAACAAAAACCATCGCTATCAATAATTTATATTTACAGTGTTATTCAACTCCTAGGGCTTTAAAGCCATCAACATTTGAGAATACTTGATATTTTCTTTTTACTTGTAAAAAGTTTAATAATGTCGTTTCAAAAGTTACTTTCATATCGGAGCTACAGTCAAATTTGATTTTTTTAAATTTTTAATTAAAAATTGGTTAGCATCAGATAGGTTTATTGCAAACTATTATAACATTCAACAATAGGATATGAGGTTCCAGCAATGGTTGCATACTTTCCTTTTTAGTATTTTTCCTAGAATTAATGCTGTGCCTTATTGATGCTCAATTCTTTCCAAACTTTGTTTTTTGACTAGTCAAAAATTAGTGACATCGTTTTCATTAGATGTTATAAATGTTAAAATACTTTTCTTAAATAAAAATATTTATATCTTAGCTTAGGATATGCTATATGAAATCCCAAAAACAACCATTTTAAAAAGTTTCATTTTCCATCTGTATTTAATGCAATGTATACAAATAAATATCATATTATTATTTCTAAGTAAACTGACAAAATGTTTAATTTAATTTAAATCTCTCTGATACATTTATTATTGAATACGTGGCAAAAAGCTTAGAATCTATTCTTGGAGTTGCCTTTAGTTTTTGCTTTTTGTCGTAGCGATAGCATTTCCTTCAAAAATTGATTTTAAATAGGAGCGTCCCCTAGGGTCCCCGGGAGTATGTTTTCTTCACCGTTCATGACCTCCTGGTGATCAAAAAGCTGTCTGTTTAATAGTTACCAAAATTATTTTGTCACTTCGTTCCCTTTTATTTGACTATGACTTGTATTGTGCATAATTTTTTTTGGGATGGACATTTTTAAAGGGCAAATTTGATTGTTTTTAATTTTAATTTTAAGGCCTACAATACTAATTTTTCAGACGGACGAACAACAGGTGGACGAAGAGACGAATTCAAAGGTTACGACTAGTAGAGAAAACATACTCCTGCACCTGAGAGACGCTACGTTCTGAAAGTCAATGCAAAAATCAATAAATAATTTAAAATCAAAACAACACAAAATAATGATTATATTTTGGCAAGACCCAAAAAATATCTACTAGTGACAAAAAATCATACTTCTTGCACTTGTATCTCTTTATTCAAATTCCTAATTGTAAATTGTATAAATGAAGGAAATTTTACAAACACACCCTGTACTTGCATTTTTACATCAAATCATATTAAAAAGAAAAGTCATTAACAGTTAACTTATTTTTGTGCATCAGCCTCGTAATGGTCTAACAAACAAAGTGGTATTTCCCCGTATTATTTATTTTTAACAGTAAAATGTATATTTGAAAAGTTTTTGTCAGTGTTCATGTGAAGTATATATATATTCAAAAACAATAAATAACCGAGAAAATTTTATAAAAATAGATGAACTGTAACTACTTTTATGTAGATTTGTTAATATCATATAATACCACTTTGTTTTTTCCTTTTTTTGAATATACAGTTTTTTGGGTCATAACTAAGTGGTATCTTAAAATACAGCAGTAATGTTGTATAATTTATAAGTGGGTTTATTGCAGATATTAGTAAAAATAGTTAAATAGTTTAAAAGTTAAGGAATTACGTGAATTTTCATTGAAAAAACCAAGAAAATATAAAACTACCACATTGTTTGGGGCCACCTCTTTGTTTGGGGCTACCACTTTGTTTGGGTATAGAACAATACCACTTTGTATGATCCATTTTCATTTTCATTTAAATGTTAATTTTAAACGCTTTTACTGTATTTAAAACTTATCTAGTGGTTAAAGTCTTTAATGTAGATTATCGGCAAACCATAATCTTGGATTTTAACCAATATTGGGATGAATTCGGGCATGAATATGTCTTTAAAATTTTCGATATTAAAAAAAATATTACTATGATATTTAAGTTGTTAGATAAAAAATATTCAACTGATATAGGTATAATACGTTTATAAAATGGTCTTGTATAAAAACAATAGAAACTTGAAGATTAAAAAATAGCTCAACTATACTATGTCAGAAATATACCAAAATTTTTAAAATTTGCCAAAAAGTTCACAAATAAACTAAAAACAAGTCAAGCGTAAACCCATATGGACAAA
>JXOU01005215.1:10224-23750 GCA_001014815.1 Chaoborus trivitattus | reverse complement strand
ATTGTTTGGTACGAGTATGGTATATGGTTTTATGAGTATGGTATATGGTTTTAAAAAAATTTTAGTCTTGTTTTTTTTTGTCAAGCGTTTTAACGCCAGAATAAATAAGAGCATTTTGTATAGTAATATTTTGCAATTAACTTGCTGTAAAAGATTGCAACCGTGATTAAAAATAAAAATAAGACACTCTTATTCGGTAAATTTAAATTTTTACAATATTTNGATTGCAACCGTGATTAAAAATAAAAATAAGACACTCTTATTCGGTAAATTTAAATTTTTACAATATTTGGTGCGTTGGTATTTATACTGAAAATCTGGCGTTGAAACGCTTAACGCGTTACGCGTGACAAAAAAGTATTTGTTTGATTTTTGAATTGTTATCAATGTTAAAATATTTACGAAACTCAATGCAAAAATAAGTTTTATGCTTTTGGAATCCTTATTTAAGAATCGAATGATCATGAAAGTATTATTTGATCAACTTTTGAATCAATTAATTTTTTTTTATTTATTAAATTGCTATATTCAATGGTCTACTATATAGGTACCTTAAATAGGTTGAATGCTAAAATTGCAGCAAAAAAATAATAAATGAATTTGTCCTCAAATTGTTTGTTTACTTTAGATCAGACATGATGCTCAAATCAAATTCTTATATTCAACAAACATAATCTTAAATTATGTACACAGATCTTGCATAATAGTCTAGTGAATTAATAAATTTTGCATACAAGTATTGTTTTCTTTTTGTTGTCTGGAATTTCTATCTGCGCTGTGATTATTATTGTGATTTTCCGTCTTGTCTTACCTTTGAGTCTTGGGAGATTCTTGCTTTACATTTTTATGCTCTATGTGAAAAACTAAAGAAATTTCATAGTAAAACAATGGCAATGAGCATGAGAAGGTTGATTTTTGCATATACATAATTCGATAATTTTGTTTGTAGAAGTTTACAAAATGTTTTAGAGGAGTATAATCCCTTGATTGAGATTATAATTTCAGATACAGCTATTAATCTTCTTACAGGTGACCTACATTCAACTAAAGTGCTAAGTTTTTTGTGTAATTTGCATCTAATTTATTTCAAATTTGAACTATTAATGATAATCCGTACCAGTAGTGTTTACTAATGGATTTTCGGTTCTGTTCGCATCATTATGTAATTGTTGTACAGAAGAAAACATTAAAATTAATGAAATATGATTAATGATTGAAAAATTAGCATTTAACTTTATTACAGCACTAAAAATTGACTTGTATATGCTATTAGGGTATTACATGAAAATTGTTTAAAAAGGTATTTTGGATTTTAAGAAAATTGATAAAAGTAAATCCAAGAATGGATTGAAGGCTTTTTATCGTGTTATTAACATTACAAATTTGTTCTAAAAGATTTTTTTACAAAAAAAAGTATTCATTTCGATGGAATATCATGAAATTTCGCTTGGCTCAAAACATGATTTTACAAGTTTTGGACATAAAGTTTTTTAATGACTTTTTTTGACATTATTGAACGATTTTTGTTTTTTTTCATCCATCGAATCTTTTGATCAAGAAGCTATTGGATAAAACAAATAAAACTGTTTTTCTGTTACAGGTTTCTATTTAAAAAATAAAAAATAAATGTTGAACAAAAAATCATAAATATTGCCCATAGATTTTTTTTTTAATTCATTACTTTTTTGTTTTTTTTATATAAATTATAGATCTTATCTTATCCATATCTTCAGACATGTTTTTTGTTTACCCCTCTGGGTAAACTGATTTTTTGAAAAATTGCAAAGAGCGATAACTTTTTAACGGTGATTTGGCTTTGTAAATTTTATTAAACCAAAAGTAAGATATTTTTAAACACTACCCAGGGAGTGACACATAGGCCAAGGAATCGTATATTAATATTTTCAAAGACATAATTACATTTGTCTTAAATTTTGAATTACTTGAAAAGAAAAGAAGTAAAATTTTGAACGATTTTACCCCAGAAGGACTATTTGAATAGCCCTGAATCCAAAATTAATAAAAAGTGTGACAAATTTTTAACACCTAGTTACCTAATCATATTTTAAAAACTACTTTATCAAATGATAGATAATATTTTTAAAGTCTAAAACTTTGCCCATTGGAGTTACCCCCAAGGAGTGACTTCTAGACCCGATGATTATATTTAATTTAATTTCCTATCTTTACCATTAAATTATCTACAGATTTAAAAAAATTTAAGTTAAACTTAACTTTATAATTTCAAAATTTCGGCTTTACATTTTCGGCTTAAGTTTTTGTCGACCTTTTGTTTTTCACTTTAAAAATAATATGGACAAACGAAAAATACCTTATAAAGAGCATAATTTCTGATTTATGGACCCCCTCGTCTCCCTAGTATAATGGCTGAAAGCTTTTGCCCTTTATAAAAAATTAAAACTATCGATTAAATCAATAAAAAAATTAATGGTTTTGCAACGGTAAAATAAATCCATCTTACCGATTTTTTTCTTAAAAAAATTACCGTAGAAATTTCCAGCGCTGCCACATTTTTTTCCAAGAAAAAGTCAAATTTTTTTTAGCCAAGTACCTATTTATAAGGAAATATTAAAACTAAGTTTTAAAGCAAATATCTTAGTCTATTCAATGNCATCTTAGATCTTACCGATATTTCTTAAAAAATTTACCGTAGAAATTTTCCAGCGCTGCCACATTTTTTCCAAGAAAAAGTCAAACATTTTTTAGCCAAGTATTTATAAGGAAATATTAAAACTAAGTTTTAAAGCAAACATCATAGTCTATTAAATGCCTCAGGCAAGTGCCCACAAGTCTGTNAAGGAAATATTAAAACTAAGTTTTAAAGCAAATATCTTAGTCTATTCAATGCCTCAGGCAAGTACCCACAAGTCTGGCAAAAATTCACGTGATTTTTTGCCGTACCCGGGGGCGCTTGAGGCATTTTATAGATTATGATATNTAGGCTGGATTTAAGTAAGGTCCAAAAACAAGCAAATATCATATTGCATTTTATTTTTTGGGTACGTATATTTGAAAAACNTTGTTGATTTGGGATCAAACCACTCTTGGTTTTCTTTTTTTTTTTTGACTTTTGAAAAGACCAATTCAGGACCAGAAGTACACACCAAAACCCTACAGGTAAGTTAGGCTGGATTTAAGTAAGGTCCAAAAACAAGCAAATATCATTTTGCATTTTATTTTTTGGCACAAACATTTTTGGGTACGTATATTTGAAAAACTGGATCTCGATAGATTAAAGTAAACCTAAACCTGACAGACAAAAGGCTTAAAAATTTTAAAAAGATTATCTGTTGAAATTGACAATAAAATTACTGATTTTTTCCCATATTTTTTGACTTTCTGACTTTTAAATTTGTTCTATTCGATCTTATTTCTCAGTGTTTTTCTTACTGTTTCAGCTTACAAAAAAATGACAGATTTTTGTGTTACGTAATTAAAGTGCTGCGTATAATTTACAACTTCTGTATAATCTAAGAATGTAGGTCCTTCTGATACTATTAGTATATCTTCTATAAACTCAAATTATATCAGTAAATAAGCACTCTACTTATTTATACTTATAATATCTGGTAAAACATTTTCGGTAAATTATTTATGAAGCTTTGCTCCATTAATAATAAACCACATTTCCCCATAGAAGTTTTATTTTTTAATGGAAATGTAAACAATTTTTTTTTTGTTAATTCTATTTATTTTTCCATCATCGTCAAAAATAAGGAAAAAATCTGTCTTGTATTTATTGACATGGTGGTATGGCTTATATATAGAATTATGCTTTTAGAGTTGAGTGTATTATTTACTTCGTCGTTTCACGGTTCAGGTATTTTCACGGTGTTTGGGAATACAATTTCTTACATTTTATTCTTCATGTATTCTCTAAAACATAGACTACATCATCTGAGCGTCTCTATAGCTAAAGTAAAGCAAAGCAATTTTTTCCTCTTCGTCGTTTTTTTCTGCTCTGGTCTATGGAGAATCTTTCAATTGTATCCATCCAATGAAAATTTATAGAACGATACTATGCGGCCAAAATCATAGTTTTGCTTTAAATAATCAAAATTTTGACAATTCTTAAAACTAATTTCTGAGGTCATAGGCTCATGAAAAACATCTTTTGATAAAGAAAACTTAGGATACATTTTACATCCCCTTTTTTCTTTTTTTTATTATTTGTTTTATGCATGCTATAGTCTGCCAATCTATGTATACATTGTCCCAAGGAACTTCCTTTTTTAAAAGCTCGGTCTTTTTAATATCTATCTTTTAAGTATGTCCCGTCTTCCAGCATTGAATCAATTTCAGTGATCTAATTTTAACCAAATTTTTGAAAGCCTAATTCTTCTATTTTGGCCATACAGCTTCTTCAGTCTAGTAAATATTATATTTCTTCAAAGTATATAAATATATGTATGTACATGCAATATAAATGTAAAACTCTAAATAACTATAGTAATAATAGTTATAATAAATGTGTAGCCAACAACCTGTTTCATCTTTTTTTCCTTCCTCTCTGATGACTTTGTTTCATTATTACACATTATTGTTCTTTCTGAAAGATTTCTTTCTAGCACATTACACAAAAAAAGTTATTATTATTATTATTATTTTGCTATAATTTAGATTTTTTTATTGGAAATAATATATATGTAACAGGTTTTTCTACCCAAATGGTTATATAAATTTATACAAGAACCGACAATAACATGAAACAGAATGCTCATCATCCGAAAATCAAATTGCCAAAAAGAAAAACTCAGGCCAAAAACTTAATTTTCCGAAGGCATTGGTTAAAAGCACAGCCGAGTTGTGCGATATTGTTTTAAAATAATTTATAAAACAATAATATTAAAAAGGTGTTTATTTTTATCTTAAAACTCTGATTTTCCCTGTGCTATAGGACGGCAGTATAATTTGAAAATCTGAATTTATAATGAAAATAAAATATCATTGGATTGAAATAAGTTTAAAATAATTTTAGATAGTTCTGGATAACTTTGGATGATTTCGGATATTTTTTTTTAAATACTTTTGAATAGTTTTCGTCTAAATTTGGATAAGTTCAATTCAATTTGGATGAATTTGAATAGTTTTAAATTATTTTAAATTAGTTTGAATATTTTTAAATAATTTTAAATAGTTTTTGGCTACATTTGAATAAATGTTGACCAGTTTTGGTTAATTTTAGATACATTCAAATATAATTTTTTTCAATAAAATTTCAAAAACTTTTAAATGTTTTTAAATTTTTTATAATAGTTTTTGACTAAATTTGAATAAATTAAAATAAATAACGTATAGGTATATGGATAATTTTAGATAATTTTGAATTACTATAAATATTTTTAAATAATTTTTGACAAAATAATTTTGGAACACACCGTCGCGTGTGAGAAGTAGATTTTTTCCAAAGTATGATCTATGTTTGTTTTTGGAGAGAGAAAATAAAAAAAAAATTAAAAATAACAAAAAAAATTTCAAATTTTTTAAAACGGTCGAAAAAGCATTTCAAAATTTTGGANAATTTTGGAACACACCGTCGCGTGTGAGAAGTAGATTTTTTCCAAAGTATGATCTATGTTTGTTTTTGGAGAGAGAAAATAAAAAAAAAATTAAAAATAACAAAAAAAATTTCAAATTTTTTAAAACGGTCGAAAAAGCATTTCAAAATTTTGGAACACACCGTCGCATGTGACGAATCGATTTTTTCGATTTTTAAAAAGTATGATGTATGTATGTTTTTGGAGAGAGAAAATAAAAAAAAAATTAAAAATTATAAAAACGGTCGAAAAAGCATTTCAAAATTTTGGAACACACCGTCGCGTGTGAAAAGTAAATATTTTCGATTTTTCAAAAGTATGATGTATGCATGTTTTTGGAGAGAGAAAATTTAAAAAAAAATTTAAAATAACAAAAAAATGTTAAAAATTATTAAAACGGTCGAAAAAGCATTTCAAAATTTTGGAACACACCGTCGCGTGTGAAAAGTAGATTTTTTCGATTTTTCAAAAGTATGATGTATGTATGTTTTTGGAGAGAGAAAATAAAAACAAAAAATTTAAAAATAACAAAAAAAATGTTAAAAAACGGTCGAAAAAGCATTTCAAAATTTTGGAACACATCGTCGCGTGTGAAAAGTAGATTTTTTCGATTTTTCAAAAGCATGNAAAATAACAAAAAAATGTTAAAAATTATTAAAACGGTCGAAAAAAACATTTCAAAATTATAGAACACACCGTCGCGTGTGACGAATGCCGATCATGGCATGGATTGATCAAAAAATTAAAAAATTTAAAAAATTCTGAAATAAATGCGTTTCAAACGGAAAATGGATGAGAAAAAATCCTAAAATAGTTAAAAAGTTGTAACTATTGAAATTCTAACTTAGAACGATTTATTAACTTAAGGTCATGCCATGGATTGATCGCTAGAAAAATATACTTCTTTTTTTTCGCCAGACCTTGGAATCGAACCAGTGCTGCCCTAGTGCATGATTTCTGCCACTCTACCACTACACCGTCCTACGAGACAAATATGACATAAAATATTTTGACAAAATTTTACAGTTTTGCTTATTTTGAACAATTTTTTATAAATTTTCTACAATTTTGATATTTTTTTTTTTTATTTCTTGAAATTTTTGACAATTTTTTGTTAATCCAACCATTTTTTCTCAATTTTTAACAATTTTTTTCACTTTGTGTTAGTTTTCAAATTCAGATTTTGACATTTTGCTACAAGTTATGACTTTTTTGACTGATTTTTGTGACAATAATTTTAGCCCTTTTTGATAATTTTTGATAATTTTGAAAATTTCATCCAATTTGAAAATTCTAAAACCAGACCACTACAATTCTGACGATATTTAAAAATTTTGACAACTTAAAACAGTCAGTAAATATTAATAAATTGAAAGTTTCTGACAATTTTTAGATATTTTGCTTGTTTTAAATGGCTTCAAAATATTTTTTGGTATTTTATTTTGAAATTCTGTGACAACATTTGTTATTCTTAACAATTTTTTTTTAATCAATTTTTATAAATTTTTGACAATTTGTGACAAAAAATTGTTTAATAAACAGTCAGTAAATATTATTAAATTGACAGTTTCTGACAATTTTTGGATATTTTGCTTGTTTTAAATGGCTTCAAAAGATTTTTTGGTATTTTATTTTGAAATTCTGGGACAACATTTGTTATTCTTAACAATTTTTTTTAATCAATTTTTATAAATTTTTGACAATTTGTTACAAAAAATTGTTTAATAAAATTTTACAGTTTTGCTTATTTTAAACAATTTTTATATATTTTTTGAAATTATGTGTTTCATTGATAAATTTAACAATTTTAGTAAATTATTGACAATTTTTCAAATTTTGATAAAATTTTTTAACAAAATTGAAAATAATTGGTTATTTCAAGCAATGTTTTTAAAATTTTAAAATTCAGCTGATTTTAAACAATTGTGACAAATGAAATTTTGAAATTTTGTGACAAATTTTATAAATCAAACAATTTTTTCTCAACATTAAAAAAAATTTAAATTTTGGACAATTTTTATTTTTTTTTAGAAATAGTGTCAATTTTTAAAATTTTACTACAAATTGCTTTTGACTGATTTTTGTGACAAAATTTTACATTTTTCAACCAAACAATTTAAACAATTTTAGACAATGTTATTAATAAATTGACAGTTTTTGACAATTTTCAACAGTTTTATACTTTTTTGCTGATTATAACAATTTTAAAGTTCCATATCGATTATTGCAAGTAATTTTTATATTTTGAAATTGCAATAATTGAAATTTACTCGATTATTGCAATCTTCGAAAAAACTGTAAAATTACAACAAAACAATAAAAATATAATGTTGAAGTGATTTAGCATGCTTTGTTTATGTTATGTATGTTTCATTGCTGCAAAAACTACAAATAAAAAGGATTCACAAATCGCTCGATGTAAACAATTGAATTTGACAGCTCCGATTTATGAAATTAATTGCAATAATCGGGGGAATTCGACTTGCAATAATTGAGACATGTAAAAATCGAAGGTGCAATAATCGAGATATTACTGTATTTTAGACAGTTCCATAAAATTATAAACACTAAACCAATTATTGTATGAGTTTTAATTAAAAAAAAACAATAATTATTTAAATTTGTTGTTATTTTTAACCAGTTTTGAATATTTCTGTCAATTTTAGACCATTATAAACAAAATGAAATTTTGAATAATTTTGACAATTTTATAAATTTTTTAAAATTATTTTACAATTTTTTAGCAAAACTATTCCAAATTTGATTTGACTTGTAGTGTTTTGATATGTCACACTACAATTTCTAAATTTATGAAAATGTGTTGATGTTAGCTACTTTATCCAATTTTCAAAAGTGTGTAATTTAAAAGTTGAATGTTCCGCTGGCAGAGATCCCAAACCTTAAGGGTACTAATTCTAAAATTCTCGGTACCATTTTTTCTCATCAAGTTCTAATAGCACAAACAAATTTAGGTCAAAATTCGAAGTGCTCTGCCAGTGGAACTGATATCGATTTAAAATTTAGGATTTTCCATATTTTCCCATAAAAATTATACATTTTCTTTTTAATTTCTTTCTTAAAGTTTTAGGTAAATATTTTAATTCACTATTATCGCTAAAAACTAGCCAAGAAAAATTGATAATATTTAATATTTTCCCCGCCAAAAGAATAAACCGTATGTGCAAGCGAAATTCAATTAAATTTATTAACAATTTTATAACTAGCTTGAATTAAATAATATTTCTTCTACTTTGATGTTCAGAAAAGTGATGTATGTGCTTCCAAACAAATACTTTTCTCGTTCTACATATACACATGTAAAAAAGCCGAAGAAACAATACCGTATACACTTAGTATTGGTACATTTTGGTCCTTTTTAGCCAATATGCGTTTTTAGCATTGCTTTTTCTAAAAAATAACGAGGTTTTCAAGTTCATGAGGGATATAAAGCCAACTTAAAAATGTCGAACCCCCTGCCGAATTGGAAAATTATAATAAAGCCTTAATTGTTTTTTTTTATTTGACGAGCGTTTTGGCGTTTTAGTGTTTTTGCGTTTTTGCGTTTTAGCGTTTTTGAGTTTTTGCATTTTTGCGTTTTTGCGTTTTGGCGTCTCNTTTGACGAGCGTTTTGGCGTTTTAGTGTTTTTGCGTTTTTGCGTTTTAGCGTTTTTGAGTTTTTGCATTTTTGCGTTTTTGCGTTTTTGCGTCTTAGCGTTTTAGCGTTTTAACGTTTTAGCGTTTTAACGCCAGATTCTGAGTATAAACACCAACAAACCTCAACCAAATATTGTTTTTTAATTTAAATTTACAAGCGTATTATTTTGCTTTTAAATGACGATTTCAATCATTTTTAGTTAGTTAATAACAATTATAGCCAAAATATGAACTATTGTTTATAAAATTTTTGATAGGTGTGTTGGTATTTATACCGCAAACCTAGAGTTAAAACGCTAGTTTGTGGCTCTAAAAATGGCTTTGGTTTTATCATAAATTTTTCAATTCAGATTATTTTCTCATTATTTCAGAACCAAAAAACTAAAATTGAAAATAACATCAACTACTCGGTGTTGTCTGTGTATTTTAAATCGTTGTATATATATGTAGAAAGAGAGATAATTGTATTGGTAGAGTATACGGTTAATTTCCAGTTTGTTTTGCAGGGAAAAATAAAAAACAGTTTAGTAAAGAACGTTGAACAGAAAACACGCGTTATTCTTTTATTTCTTTTAAACATTTTATGTGAATTGATAGTTCTAACAATCGCTGGAAGTTTGGCTAAAGTGCAATAATATATCGAATATTTGGATACGTGAAAATGAATGAATTACACGAAAATATGACAAATGTGGATTAATTTCATTTTTAATGATTATTAGTTAATAAGAATAGTGAAAAGATCAAAAGAAAATCTATATGAATAAGTGAAAAGCTAGTGATAAGCTTAAAAATAAGAAGAAATTCTATTATTTTATAGTTCTGTGAATTATTTGAGTTTAAGTGATAAGAGAAAAAAGAAATAAAGTGTATTAAAAATGCCGAAAATATTTTTAATCAAGAACCGACTGCATCAACAGCAACAAAAACTATTGGAATCCCAGAAACAGACCGGTGATGATGTTGGGGGCACTGGAGAACCCTTGTCCTTGGTATCCAGAAAACGGGACGCTACCGGTGAGTTGCATTTTTCCTGCCTTTTGGAATGGATAAATAACCACGTAAAAGTGACCTTCAGGGATTGGGTATTTCCGAGGCCTGAGATGATGTTTTATCAATCGGTCATGAATCCCTGATCAAAAAGCAGTCTGTCTGTGAATATAGGTCTAGTATATCTTAAAATTAAATTTTGAGGATTAAATAGTGGCACTATACTTTTTTTAAATTTGGCAAATCTTTAGGTCTTACAAAAAAACGAAAGGTTTCTTAAAATTGACTAAACATTTAGAAAACGGGACGCTACCGGTGAGTTGCATTCTTTTTTTTTCATGCCTTTGTTCATTTCATTAAAGGGGAAATGTGATGCAATGGTCTCATGGCTTTTCTTCAGCAAATATGTTGCTATATTAGTCTAGAAATTCGTGTTTCATTTTTATTAACATTCTGAGCAAATATTTCTTAGACTACATTTTTAGGATTTTTTAAAAAAATTCTGAATTTTTTAGACCTAAAATATTTTTTTATTTTATTATTTTTATCTGTTTATAAAAAAGGGCATACCTTGTTTACATTATAATTATTCTGCCTATTTAGGACCCATTTTTTTTAAATAAGTATTCAAAAAGTCTTCATTCTCCCGTTATATCCACTTTATTATCCAAAGGAAAGAAATTGAAATTGAAAGAATGAAAAATAACGAGAAAAGAATAAAAATAATCTAAAAAATTCTCAACATGACTGGATTTTCTCGACTTGTTTGCTGTTCTATTTGAATGGTTGCCTTCTTCAACTGATTCGCTTATTTTGAAAGAAGAACAGAACAAAATACCGAAAGGAATATAATTTTTTAAAAAAAGACAGAAAATAAGAAATAAAATCGCGCAGACGATGACCGGCAAATCATTTTTAATCATTGTTATTTTTCTAAGCAAAAATTCCCCTTTCGTTTGAGGCATACAAATATGAACTGATTGACTATTGTGTTTTTTGATGTTTAATAGTATAGATGTTTTAAGGCTTTTGTAGGGTTTTTTTTATTGCTATTATCACATTAAATAGACTTTTTTGATATACTTGAGATCAAGTATCGTTCAATTAAGCCGAAACTCGGAAGGCCAAAGAAATTTGAACAGAAAAATACATTGATCGAATTTATTAAGTCTAAACTTATACGACTGACCGAATAACACAAAAATACAATTGGCAAAAGTCCGAATATTTGCGCCGATCGGACCGATGCAAGCGAAAGAAATTGGCTAAATTTTTAAACTTTTTCTTTTTTTTTTGCCCTTTTTGTGTTTTATTTTTAGAGTTTTGCCCCTTTTTACCAAATAACAAAAGTCTGAGATTCGTGCCGAAAATTATCGATTGGACCGATGCAAGAGATGAAAAGAGCTCAATTTTTACATTTGTCTGTTTTTGACCTTATATATTTTCAGTTTTTGTTTAGTTTTTTAGTTTTGCCTCTTTTGACGAAAAAACAAAAATTCACGTCGAAAATTATCAATATGGCCGATGCGAACGAAACAAAAAGCTGCCTTAATTATACTTTTTTTTTTTTTGGCCTTATTTTTATTTCTAACTTTTTGAATTTTGCCCCTCTTGACCAAATAACAAAAGTCCGAGTATTTGCGCTGAAAATTACTGAGTATACCTGCAAGTGACTTTAAAGGACTACTTTTTTTTAATTTTCGGTCGTTTTTCGTTCGAGTTTTGACCAAATGGCAACATTCCAAGTATGCCGCTAATGACCGATGCATGCAAATACAATACGCTAAAAAAAAATCTTTTTGTTTCGGTCTTTTTGAGTATTTTTCTCTTTAGACCAAATAACAAAGTTCCAAGTATTCCCACCGAAATTTACCGAGTGGACTGATCCGAGCGAAAAAACAGTGCTATTTTTTTAATTTTTGGCCTTTTTATTTTCAAGATTTGCCTCTTTTAACCAAATAACAAAAGGCCGAATATTCGCACCGAAAATTACCGAGTGGATCAATGAAAAGAGCTACATTTAAATTTTTCTTTAATTTTTCCTATTTTTAGTTTTGCCCCTTTCTTTATACAATAATAATTTTAAAAAATCTTGAGAATCAACTTGGAATAATTTTTATCTTTCCGAGACATTTATAGCCTCCCTAAACTCGAGTCTAGAGACCCCACTGACTCCTTTTTGCGCCCTTTTTACTTATAATTTCGTATTCCAAATTACAAAAATATGCTCGTAAACTATTCCGACTGCTTTGTGCAAATTATTAAATCACATTTCGTATTTTTATTCGTCAAACAAATAAAAATACAAAAAGTCTGTATTAGTGGTCTATGCTGGTGTAAAAAAGACTATACATGATACAACCGTTATATTATTTATCAATTTTATTTTTATTGTTATTTATTTTAGTTTGTCACCTTGTGTTATGTTAATCATATTAATTTGAATATTTGCCATTCGCGCTTTTTTGTCTCTTTTCAATCAACAAAATGTAAAATTTATAAATGAAAAAAACTTGTTGAATTCTCAAACATATTGTGTATTCTGTATTGTGACGACGCTGGGGAGTTTGAATGTGGTTTAGACTCTATAATAGACAAAACACAAAAAGGGAAAAAATGAGCAAAATCAATTATTTAGAACACATTTTTTTTATTGTTTGAACTCTTTTTTTTTCATATGCAAAATTTTTTACACACAAAAAAATGAATAATAGAATTTTTTATGCTTTTTTTTCTGATCGGCTCAGATGGAAATTCAAATTATTTACGCGGCTTGAGCACATGGTAATTAATCATGTAATTGTTAGGTTTTTAATGAAATAAAAGTTCATTTTAGACATAGACTAATTGTGACTATTATTTTATGGAGCTGTGAGATAATATTTAGGGGATTCAGTCGGTGTTATTAAAAAAGTTATGTAGAAATTTAATTTTTGAAGCACTTTTATTTCTGTCACATGTTTTACCAAAATAAATGTACCGTGGTAATACCAAACAAAGTGGTATGTCCAATAACTTTAAAAATATATTTATTCATGAGTTAATTTATAATGATGCTATATTCTTAAACACAAATCAAAGAACTTGCAGAAAACAGCAACGAGCCCAATTTGACAAAAAGAATGATGATTTGAGTTTCAAAAAATTCGAGCTTAAAAAATATCTAGTTTATAAACAAGGTTTTTTGATGAAATTCTCAAAAATAATTATTTGAAGAATGCTTATTATTAAATTTTCAAAATTTGGATCATATTCGACAGATTTTCTCCATGCAAAATATGTTTACCAGCCAAAACTTTTGAATTTACCCCTTGTCCTAATGTT
>JXOU01005192.1:0-18931 GCA_001014815.1 Chaoborus trivitattus | reverse complement strand
AAAACAATGACAAACATTAAAATTTTATCTTAAAAATGTACAATGTTCCCAAAGACAACCATTTTAAAGAGTTTCGTTGGTCACTACGCCATCGCTTCATGTGTACAAATAATTATCATATTATTATTTTTAAGTAAGCTGACAGAGTTTTAAAAGTAATTCAAACCTATTTGTTAAGATATATTTTGTTTTGGATACGTAGCAAAAAGCTTACAATCCATTCTTGGATTCGCATTTAGTTTTTTTAATGGTATTTTTATAGTTCAACTGTTAATTATTTGTTGTGACCAGCAGCAATAATTCAAAAAAAATACATTTTTAGAGAAAATATTGAGAAAAAAGTACTCTGCCATTGAAGAAATCTCATGAAAATGCTGTCCATATTTTTTGGCATTTATTTGTCAGACGATATAGCAAAGTTTGGTAAGAATCGAAGCGTTAACAAAGTCAAGGCATTTATTCGAAACAAAATCTAAAAATTAAAGTATGCTGCCAATTTTGGATCCTCATAGCCTATCTTTGAGCTTAAATATCTATCTTCCTACCAATTTTCAAAAAGTTCCAAATCATAATTGAAAATAACAAGTTTTCGTATTATAGCCCCACTTGGCCATTTTTTGACCTTCGGAACTCATATTTTTGTACTGAGTATGCTTCCTTTTGTGATATTTTTTTTGTCAAAAAAATAATTTTTACCTATTTCATCCATGGAACCATTTATTACAACAGTTACACCAATTGTAATGTACCCTTTATTATAATTTCAACAATTTAAATTTTTCATAAAAGCTACACAAAAGACACCAAATTAATATTTTATGCTCAATAATAATGATTTGCATCTTGACATTATAATTTACTAATTTGGAACGCTTTTTTCTCGTCCTTCAGTAAATTATGATTTCTGTACTCTATTGTTGAGAATGGGGTAACTCAATAACATAAAATATTTATGCTATTCAAAAATTCGTCATCCGTTTTATGCTAAAGGTGTATTATAGCTTTTCATTCTTTCTCTTTCTATTTATGTTGTAATGTAAGAAATATATGAAAAGGGAGCAAATTCCTGCCATTAAAATATTTTAATGAAATAAATAATAATTTTTTTCATCTAAAATTCCCAATTCTATAATATTCATAAATTGAACTGAATACAGAATATGTTTTGTAGAATCAGCATAAACCACATGTGTTTGAGGCATGTGCACATTAAAAATGCATACAGTTTGTTTTCAATTCAATCGAAGACTCAAAATTTAAAGAGGGTAAATATTATATAGATTTTATTCAGACATAGTTTTTAATTTTACATACTGTTGCATAAATAGAGTAACCACTGTATTTTAATGGTAGCAAAACAAAAACAACTCATGCCTCCATTTAATTTTGTTTGTTATAAAACGTTTTAAATTAGAAAACAACAAAAAATGAATTGCATTTTCAAATTTAGGTCCATAATTGACTCCCTCATCTTTTAAATGAATTATGTGACCAGTAATTTAGATAACGATTTAGTTTTATTTGACCCTCATGACTGATTTTGTAAAAATAATGACTTTTAATTTTAAGTGCATTTTTTATCATAATGAGTAAATTTGGAAAACATCCAAAAGTAATCGAGGAATAATTCATGTGTTCATTTTTTGCGTTACGGAATTAAAGATGTCAAAACCTCGAATGAAAATAACTGTTTGATTTTGNTTTTTGCGTTACGGAATTAAAGATGTCAAAACGTCGAATGAAAATAACTGTTTGATTTTGCATTATTTTTAGCTTCTTAGTTTTTTTGACTTTTGACACTTTTTGATAATTTAATAATTAGAATAATTTTATGATTATTTTTGTTGTTTTTGAATATTTTATTAAATTTTGACAATTTAAAAAAAAAAATTGTGAATTTTTGACAATTTTTACCATTTTTAATAATTTTTGAGAAATTTTAAATGTTTTGAGAAGTTTTTTTTTCTGACGATTTTTTACAATGGCCAGTGCTCAAGGATCAAAAATCCCAAAACATAAATCTCAAAACAAAAATGCCAAAATAATTTTGTTGCTGTGAATCGACTTAAAAATAACATAGGTACCTTAGACAAGATTTATAATGACTAATAATGTTCACTTTAGACGTTATTTTCAGAAGAAAACTTGATTTTGCTTTTTGCCATAGCGATAGCAAAAAGCTATTACATTTAATTCCAAAAGTGACTTTCAGAACGGAGTGTCCCAGGGGCAAGAGTCATACATCTGGACCGATTATGATCTCCTGAGCAAAATGCTGTCCGTCCGTCCGTCCGTCCACAAATTGGCTATCGTTCACGCCCTAGGTCACAATTTCCGTTCGAAAATTATCAAATTTTCAGAGATGATAGATCTAGTAAAGATGAACCGCTGATGGCAAAAAAAACTCAAAAATATTTAAAAGCGGCAGCAGACTTTCCCTCTTAGTGTTTTTCTTAAAATCAATGCCCCGCCTTTAATAATGTTTTGATTCTTACCAAACTTTGAGATATGATTGATCAAATAAATAGCAAGTAACAAAAGAAAAAAATTTTACGAAGAGTTCAAAAATGGCAGTATACTATCCTTCCGAAAAAAAAATTATGAAACTTTGCAGGATTGAAGATTAGCATAATAATACTTTTGTCTCAAAATATGAGCCCTAACGGTCAAAAACTGGCCAAATGGGAGCCTAGGCAAATTTGATTTTTTTGAAAACTTTTAACTAAAAGTGAAAGTCTGCCGTCGCTATTGAATTCTTATAGCTCATCTTCAAAAAATTTTTGATTTTTCAAAAAATCTTGATTTAAAAAAAACAATCTGGATTTTTGGAAGANTTTTCAAAAAATCTTGATTTAAAAAAAAAACAATCTGGATTTTTAGAAGGACCATATACTATTACACTATATTTTTGGAAAAAAAACAAATCTTTTGGGTAAAACAGATTTTTTTTTTGTAAAAAAATGGACTGAAAAAAAAATTATTTATATTTTAAAACAACTAAAAAAAGTTCAAATCTTTCCATTTTTTAAGGTACTAACAATCCATTCTTGGATTTGCCTTTAGCTTTTTTCTCCAAGAGTACCCTTTTAAGCTGCACACTATTTCTCTATAGGACAGCCAGGGAGTTTATTGATCAGGAAGCTATGATTCATGACGTAAACAAACTCCCAAAGCTGCAGTGCTCATTTTTAGGGTATATTGAATATTATCATGCTTAAAACAAATCAAATGCTATGAAATTTTTTACACATATATGTATAGCGCTAAGCGATTATCAAACAATGCAATACGTAATTTGAAATACCCTCTTTAAATGTACCGCAAATTTATAATCAAATAAATTGCTGTAAAATAAATCTTTTAAATTCCATTAAATTCCAGCGCAACGACAGCAAAATGTAATTTGCTCAATATCTATCGTTATCATCTACCGTACATTCTGATAGAGTGGTAAATAAATATTTGAAATTTTTAAATGAATCCTACAGTAAAGTCAAATAGTCTTTTGGCACCTCAAAATAATATTGTAGCAAAAATGTCTAAAAGTCACCCTTTTTTCGACGGTGTCGTGTCATTAAATGAATATTTTATCATAATATTTAAATTAAATTGAATCAATAAATACACAACACGTTTTCATGTTTTATTTAAATTTAAGGGTCGAAATTTTATGATTATAATTTGGATCGAAATGTCTGGTTTTAAATTGCATTAAATAATGCGATAACCATTGTTTATTTACAATCAACCCTTTCTGGTATTTTATGTTATCTTCCAACATGTGGACATTCTATCAGACATCAGTGTATGCATATCGAATAACTCTGCATTTTCGTATAGTAAAAGAAGGGTGTAATTGGTTCTATGCAGTATTTTCCGTAGATTAATTGTACATAACAAGTTTAATGAACCTTTTGTATTTCAATTGACTCTATTATAAATGACAGGTTTTTAAACGATTTCTTGTGTTTTCAGACATTTATTAGCCATGTTATTTCACAAATGAAAACATCAATCATTTAAATTTTTTATACCAAATTTTTGCTAATCTTTTATGGAACAAGAAAAACGATAATTTCGTCTCCCAAGCTACTAATTTAATTTAAATCGTTGTATATTTTTTATCGCAAAACATAAACATAATATTTGTCTCACACCCAGAACATTATAATGATAGGCATCAGGCAGCAATTTAGTAGGAAATTTAATTTTTTGTCCAAGTGCTACTCTACAATTTGCATAAATTAAAAGATATTCTTTATATTTTTTCGCTCGTCTATTTCACCAGAGAAAGAATGGAATAAAATAAAATAAAATATAAAAGTGTTTTTTCCTTATATATTTTGAATAATTTGTAAAGATAACTTTTTGAAATTCTAATGAAAATAAATGTTTTATGCACGAGAATTGTGTAATACAGTTTTGATTTGAGTTGGGCTAAACAAAATTGTCAAATATGGTTTAGTTTTAAAATGATCTTAAAGTTTTTTAAACCTTCTTAAATTTTCTGAAATTAACTAAAATTCTTTAATTTTTTTAAATACTCAAAAAAAAAGTCGTAAATTTTATAAAACTACACAAAATTGTCAAACATCCTTTAAAATTGTTTTAAATTTCCAAGATTGCCTCAAATTGTCTTAAACTGTCTAAAATTTTCTTAAATTTTCCAAAACATTTTCTAAGCCTTTTTTTAATTTTCTAAAATTTTCTTAATATTTCTAAAATTGTTTAAAATTGTCTAAAAAAAATTCTAAATTTTTGAAATTTTTTAAAAAATTTCTAAAATTATTTACAATTGTCTCAAATGATCTGGAATTGCCTTAAATTGTATGTTATTGTCAAAAATTGTGAAAAAAAATCAAGAGTAGGATTGTAAAAAAATGCATAAAATTGTCAAAAATTCTCTTAAACTTTGAANCTAAAATTGTTTAAAATTGTCTAAAAAAAATTCTAAATTTTTGAAATTTTTTAAAAAATTTCTAAAATTATTTACAATTGTCTCAAATGATCTGGAATTGCCTTAAATTGTATGTTATTGTCAAAAATTGTGAAAAAAAATCAAGAGTAGGATTGTAAAAAAATGCATAAAATTGTCAAAAATTCTCTTAAACTTTGAATTTATGAATTTATTTAAAAATATTTTAAATTGTTTTAAATTGGTCTAAAGTTCTCAAAAATTGTCTTAATTGGCTTAAATTTTTGTAAAATTATCCACAATAGTCTTTTTTTCATTGTCTAAAATTATAAAGAATATATATATTTTTTTTAAATCACTCTTGATCTGAATTTTTTGAACATTCTAAAATTTTTAAAAATTTTCGAAACTTTTTTAATTCTTTTAAAAAAATTACAGAAAAAAGTTCAAAAAAATACAAAGTTTTCTAAATTTGTCAAAAGTTCTTTAAAATTAAATTGTTCAAAATTGTCTAAACCGTGACTGAAAATGTCTAGAATTGACAAAAAAAAATTAATATTGTTAAAAAATATCTAAATCGTATCAAATTATTCAAAAATACCGAAATATAAAATTAACTGTAGCTCCATATTTCATACTACATCCTTGCTCTTGCCCCTGGGGACGCTCCGTTCTGAAATTCACGTTTGGAAGGATATGTAATAGCTTTTTGATATGACAAAAAGCAAAATTTATAAATCCAATTTTAATTGACTAATTTTAGCCAATATGACAAAATATGATAAAAAATAACAAAAATTAGAATTAACAAAATTGCCAAAAATTTACTAAATGAACCAAAATGGACCATAATTGTCAATAACTGTCAATATTTATAAGAACTGACAAAATTTACAAAAATTTACAAGAATGAACTACATTGACAAGAATTGTTTAAATTGAAATCAAACATTATAAGAATTGACAAGAATTGTCATAATTGACGAGTCCCCTGGGACGGTGTAGTGGTAGAGTGGCAGAATATCATGCACTAGGGCGCGGGTTCGATTCCCACGTCTGACGAAAAAAAAAATGTATATTTTTCGTCAGGGACTGGATAGCATAGGCGAGCTTTGGAGACAAGTATGGAGCAGTGGATCGGAAAATCTTATAGATTATTGTATAAATTGAACCTGAAATGTTAATAAAGTCTCATGTTAAATAAATAAATAAATAAATAAATAATTGACGAAAATTGATGAATTTTGATTACAAAAGAATTGTTGAGAAGGATAAGAATTGAAAAATTGACAAGAATTGGGAAAATTGTCAAAAACGAATCAAAATTGATAAGAATTCACTTGTTTTAATATTGACAAGAATTTTCAAAATTGACCAATTGGCCCAAATTGACCAAACTGGACTAAGATAAAGCTTAAAATATTATTTCTATAAGTTTCAGTATGCCTCTGTTATTCGAATTAGAAACAAGAATAACTTCATTATACAGATATTGCATGTTTTGTGCATACTACGCATTGAAATTACATATAACTTTGCTAATTTTTGTCAATCGTATCAGTTCTAGTCAACATTTGTGATAATTCTTTTCATGTTAATTTTTGTCAATTATTATCCAGTTTGGTTATTCTGGTCGATGTTTTGTTCATATTTGAAAATACCAGTTTTGTAAATTTTGTCAATTCTTATTAATTTTGACTATTCTGTCTATTCTGGTCTATTTTTTATCAATTTTTGTTGATTCCGAATTTTTGTACGTTTTTGTAATTTTTTTAAATTCTTTTAAATTTCAACAATTTTTTTCAATTTGGACAATAATGTCAATTTTTCCATGTGTGTCAATTTAGTTCATTCTTATCAATTTTTATCAATGCTGTCATTTTTGTAAATTTTTTTCATTCTTTTCAATTTTGACAATTTTTTTCAGTTTTTGACAGAATTGTCAATTTTTTCCATTACTGTCAATTATTATAAATTTATGCCAATTCTTGTTCATTTTGACTATTCTGTCACTTCTGTTCTATTTTTAGTAGCAATTTTTGTTGATTCTTAATTCAAATAAATTTTTGTCGATTTTTTCCATTCTTTTCAATTAAGATAATTTATTTAAATTTTTGACCAATTATTTTCATATTTTTTAAATTTTGTTCATTCTTATCCATTTTCATCAATGCTGTCAATTTTTGTCAATGCTTTCAATTCTTATCAATTTTGGTCAATTCTTGTTCATTTTGACTATACTTGCCATTCTGGACCATTTTTGCCAATTAAGTCAAGTCTTGTAATTTTTTGTCGATTCTGAATTCTCATCAATATTTTCTTGCTTTTCAAATTTCAGAATGTTTGACAATATTGTCATAATCAATTCTTTGTTTTTAGTCGATTTTACTGATTTTTTTCTATTTTTGTCAATGCTGTCAATTCTTGTCAATGCTGTCAATTCTTACCTTTCTTGTAAATTTTTGTCACATTGGCTAAAAACAGTCAATTCAAAAAGTGATTCGAAAAAAAATCAGAGTTCCATCGTTTTCAACCTTTGTCCCATTTTCCGTCATTGAAGAACCCCTTGAGAAACCATAACGGTAAAACTCTAACGGTAAAACTCTAACGGTAATACTCTTTTTAAATCGAAATCTATTGCTCAAAAAGTTATTTTTTAATGAGGTCTCTTACATAAATAATTTAGATTTAGAGCATATAACCAACCAAAAGAGAGGTCCTAGTACAAAGAAAAAACATTTGAAAACTGCTATTAATAATTCAGGAAAGATTCAAAGCATAACGTCACGTTGTTTTTAAATGATCTTCAACCAAAATAAAGTTAAAAAACTAAAACGGTAAATCCAGATTTCATGTTTTCAGTTTCCATGAAAAAACTGCCTAATTTCACAACCCCACTGTCTTTTATATAACACCGTTTTCAATTTATTTTTTTGTAATAAATTTACAATTAATTTTCATTTGTGCCATTGTTTTGTTTATACAAGAAAAAGTATCATGTAAAGGTAAACGTATGAAAAAAAAAAGACTTGCTTTTCAACTCACCATTATGTCCTTGATTTGTGATGATCACCCAAAAATCGATGGTTTTCTCCTGTCCCAATTCCTCATAGTCCCACTTCTTTTTCACGCGAACCGCACCATTTGTTTCGACGGTTACCCACGTATTTTCATCGCGAATTTTGAATGTTTCCCGATCGGTTTCCTTTTCTAATTGGAAAACGTTTCTGCCCTCCGTATCACCGTCAGCTTCCGTAAATTCGATACGTTTTGTGGGCCGAACAGCGCGCGTTACCCGACGTTTGTCGCGCCTATGGGAATGTTGATATTCGTGGAATAAATGTTGAGTAATTACCGGAACTGGGTCGGGTGCGACAAATTCGATCAATACTCGGGCAGGTTTTTTGCTAGTTAGGCTTGGATTGCGTAGATCATGTGCATCTACATCGATGAATACTTCGTTATTAAACGGTTCTCCAGCCAAAATGAGTTCTCCAGTTTGTGGTACAATAACAACCGTGTTACTAGGATTTGTTAGCTTATAGGCTACTTTATCCCCATCAGCATCTTTTGCTTCAACTTTGCCAATGCTTGTAAATCGTTCCCAAGTTATTGTCTCATTTCCAGCAGCATTGACTGACTTGACACCTTCTACGGTAAACCGATAATCTGGTTTCGTAAATACAGGGTGGTTATCGTTTTCGTCGAGAATTTTCACGATAATTTTCAAGTCTGCCTTATTAATTCGTTTGTGGTCAGCTGCTTCGACAGTAATCGTGTACTCTTCTTTGGTTTCACGGTCCAAAGGCTTGTTAGAAACTAGCCAAACTCCATGTTTTTTAGTGTCATCGATTGTTATGGCCTTTTTCATTGTGCCACTGCTACTGTCTTCTAGTGCAAATTCATTGCCTTCATTACCACTGACAATTGTGTAAACTATCGACTTGGCACCACGAGCTGAGTTTGCTTGTAGCATTGGGACATTAGTGACTCGAGTGCCAGCTTTTTGGTTCTCAGCTAATTGACCTATGTTATCAGACAGTGCTGTCGGGAAATGCAGCATGTCTTTACGGTTCATCACATACAATTGTAACTGATGTGTTGCAGTCGAGTTTGGTGTCTCTTCGAGAATGACTAGTTTAACTGGACGATTGACTAATGGCGATAAATCAGACGTGGTCATGACCATACCATCGTCTAATACGGTGAAATATTTAGAGTATCCAGTTTCTAATAGACGATAATTTAATGGTTTTGATGAGTACGTTGAAAGCGTGGAAAATGGGGAATTTGTTGCGGTGAAATTTGCGGCGAACTTTTTAATACTATATCCAGGATATGTGTCATGGGGCAGTACTACATTAATGAAACTATTCGCTGGATCATATTTAAAGTCTTCATGATGATGGTGATGTTTGCATGTAACTAAAACACTTAAATCTAATATTACTATTAAACATATGACTAATGTAGTAACACTCATATTTTTCTTAAGATTACAATTATTTTTTTTATTTTTATTTTTATTTTTGGAACTATCACTAATTAAATGCCTCGTTTGCCGCATTCCATCTGCGGCTCCGAGCTTCCACATTTTCACTAAAATGTTGCCCTCCTCACTCACACACTATTATATTTTTATTCAAAACTACTAGTAATTACTATTCAATGAGTACAACAATAACATTTAACACAGTCCTTCCTCTTTCTCTCTACCGCTTGAATCTAGTGACGGCCATAAATTTGAAGCATTTTTGCTGTGCTTTTGTCACCTGAAATAGTAAAAAGAGAGAATAATCATTATTAAAAATGACGATAAATTAATATCACAGCGTGGATAAAGCATAAATTTTGTAATTAAAATATGATATTTTCAAAATTCAATTAAATTAATTTGTGACACAGCATGAAACATTTAGCCATTAAGCGGCTAAATTGCCACTAGCACAATAGTGTGACATAAACATTATCAAGTTTTTTATTTTTATTTTTATTTTGGTTTTTACGATTGAGCTTTTTGTGCATATTTGCATTAAAGTTAAATGAATATTATTTTTGAGGATTTTTAGTTTTATCAAAAATTAGACTATATATACCATATTTGTACTAAACAATGTTGTATGCCCAAACAATGTTAGAATTGTAGTTGTTAGCATTTTGTCAGCTTATTATAGCCAATTGTAGGGTGATTGGTGTTTAGTATGTTTAACTATTCTTTAATAGATGAGAAAACAGTCAATTTATTCCAAAAAATTTACATTTTAATCAAATAATTTTCACCATCCATTTTTCAATCAAAAATCGAGTAATCTTAGAGAGAACAAAAAATCATGGAACACCTTTATGAGATCTCAAAAATGGTAGCAAGTTTGCTTCCCTTTTTTTTATTGTTGCTCCAAAAAATGAGCCCTCTAAGTTTAGTAATGACTAAATGGGAGCCGAATCAAATTTGATTTTTCACTAAAAGTGAAAGTCTGCCGCCGTTATTGGATTCTCATAGCACATCTTCGAACTTGTACTATAGTTTTACTACGCCTACCTATATATCAATTTGTGCAAAGATCGGATGAAAGATACTGAACTACACTGCATTTCTTTTTTTTTTTAATTCAAAAAGTTCAATTTAATTCAAATCTTTTCAATTTTTACCATATGTTGCAAAAAGCTTACAATCCATTCTTGGATTTTCCTTTAGTTTTTTCAGTAAAATCGATATTTTCAGNCAGTTTGTTTTTCGATGTATTCCAGTTTTCTTTCCAAAAGTGAATTTTTCAAACCTATAATGAATAAGAGAAATTTTAGTTTATGTAAGCTTTTAAAACTTGACACATTGAATTGTACCACGTCGGTTTTGTAAAAATAAAACTCTAACTTTTTTGAACATGAAAATAGGATATTGAAAATGAACATAAAATTGAACAATAAAACAAAAATGAAAACACAAAAAAAATCGTATTTAGCGTGTAAAATGGTTGGTTTTATCAAGAAATTCGTCAACTTTGTGGTATTTATTAGTGTTAATATGGTGTAGTTTTGCTAAAATAAAGAAAATATATGATGATAAATTAACAAAGTCCTGTTTCTTCAAAAAATGAACATGAAAATGAACGTCAACAAAAAACCGAGAAACAAAAATTAAAACACAAAAAAACGTATTTAGAGTGCATAATAGTTTGTTTTGATCACAAATTCGTCAACTTTGTGATATTTATTAGTGTATAATGAATAAATATGGTGATATTTAAAAAAAATAAGATAAATATTCAGTGGAAAAATCCTATCTCCTATTTTCATGTTCAAAAAAGTTAGAGTTTTATTTTTACAAAACTGACGTGGTACAATTCAATATTATAATAAATTTTTGGAAAACACTGTTTTTCTGTAAAAAAAAACACAGATTTTCTAGAAATTTTTGGTCACAAAATGGGAAAAACTGAACAGGACTGGAAAAAAATCCATTNGATTTTTAAGAAATTTTTGGTCACAAAATGGGAAAAACTGACCAAAAACTAGACTGAACTGAACTGGACTGGAAAAATCCGAAAATATTAATTTTAGATAAAAAAACAAAAGTTAAAAATAAAAAAATTCTGTCCACTGATAAAGATACTTTCATAATTAGAAAAGTGTGAATTTCATTCAAAATGTGTTTTAATATTCTCTAGGAACCCTGCACATAAATAATTAGCATAAATTCCAGCCAAATGTGAATGGATGATTAGGTTGAAGTGTATATTTACCAAAAAATATCAATCAATAAATGTTTATTATATTCTGGCAGCTCAGTTTATAGATTTAGCTAATTTTTTCGTAAGATAATGAAAATAAATTTATGAATTATGTTTATATTTAAGTAGATTGTGATAATTGAAACGTATATTTTCGAAACATTCATCATAAAAATACTTTTTATAATTTTCTGGCCACCCTGCAGCTAAAATGAATACATGATTGAATAATTTGAATTGCTCCAAAATCCAATAGGTTATGCTTGTTTAGAGCGTATATTTAAGCAACAGGTATTAAAAATTATGTTCTATAATTTGCTGGCAACTCTGCATGCAAATAATTAAAATGAATATGTCAATGAATGGCTGAATGAAGTTTAGATAGATTTTACATGAAGAAAGAATTATTTTGGTTCCGAGCTTTCTTTAGCACGAAGACCTCAGATTGGGCTCGTAGTTCTCAAACTCGGACCCAATTTTTGCTGCAACTAATACACCCAGTAATGGACCAACGACCAACATGACATCCGAACCACCAACACGGTTCAAATGTACATTCAGCTAAAACCTAAAAAGCCATAAAAAAATATTCTGAACCCCCTTTACTCTTTCTGGTAGCCCTGTTTGCAGATAATGAAAATAAGCATGTCAAAAAATTACATGAATTTCAGCTTAGCTCCAAGGATTGATCAAGTAAAATTTTATAAAAAATGAAATAAAAATATGTTGTACAATTTACTGGCAACCTTGCATACATATTAAGCTTCTTTATCGTTATGACACTTAAATAAAGATGAATTTAAATTATGAGAATTAATTCCTGGTTTTTAAATAGTGCTAAAGTTGCAGAGTATATCTAAACTTAATTAAAAAAAAAAGACTTCTATAATTTCCTAGCAACCCTGCATACCTATATATTCATCTAATTTTTTCGTCAGATGAATTTACAAATCAAGTGTGCATTGAAGTTAACTTATATTTAACAAACACTGATTAAAAATTTAGGTTATACAATTTTCTGGCAGCCCTGCAGATAATTTTTTTTATCAAATAATTAGAATAAATAAATAATGTGAGCGGGTGCCAAATCTGATTAGAGCATATATTTACCAAACAGTAATAAAAGTTTGAGATTTCTACAATTTTTCGCCAACCTTATTTATAGATTTAAAACTAGTTTTGTAATTTTAATTTAATTTAAAAGTCAAAAACTTTTAGCCAAAAAGCATAAAATCTATTTTTAGATATAGCATTTAGTTATTAATTTATTGTTTGAAAATTTCAGAATTATTTTCTGAATTTAGAATATTGGTCTTTTAGCAATATACAATGGTATACCTTTTACAGTAGCTCTCAAATATCAAATAGCTTCCAGAAACAAATATTCAAAGCTCAAATTTATATACATAAATTACAATTGAGTAGTTTCTAGGTAAATATGATCAAAAGAAAATAAACAAAATTTCTGTTAAGACAAAATCTTCTTTTGTTTGACCAATTAAATTCTAAATTGTTGATATAACCTCAGAAGAACATGCATATTAATTTTGAATCTAGATTCATCAAAATCTAAAATACAAAAAAAACTATGCATTTCAATTGAATTGCTTATTGTTTTTGTACCATATCATGTTATTCCAATTTCCCTTTTTTGGTATTTTTCAGACTAAACTTATTAGTATTTTATATACCGATTTAATTTAGACGTAGACATATTCATCACCAACAGTGAATCGAACATAAAACATATAAAAGCAATAAAAACCGATATTCAAATTTTGATTTATCGATTTTAATATTTATTCGGACATTCTGGAATTTATTCGAGTTTCTGATGTACAAGAGAGAGAATATAGTGTACCAATTTAAATGGATTATGTGTGGTCTATAATAGTGATTTAATGTTGATTGTATAATCTGTAAATCGCACAATTATTTAAATTTATTGTAAACTATAAAGTGAGTCTCATTTGATTGATTGACTGATGATAGAACCGAATAGCCGTAGTATAAATGTGGATTAACAAGACAAATTGTTAAATTTGCTGTTACATGATTGTTGTGCATGTGCTTTTATATGGCTTTAAGGATGTAGGAACAAAAAAATCTCCTGAAGGAGGCCAGACAGACAAATAGACAGATAGACAGATAGACAAATAGACAGATAGACAGATAGACCGATAGACAGATAGACAGATAGACAGATAGACAGATAGATAGATGATAGACAGAGTTTTTACCATTGTTTTTGGACATAAAATAAAAAAAACATTCTGCCCAATTCTGTCAATTTACCCTATTGACAATTGACCATTAATTTAATTTTTGATCCAAAAATAATCAATAATTCATTTTTTTTCGGTAATATTCAATTTTATGTGCATTTCACTACGATATTCTGTCTTTAATTACATATACTTTCCCTATAATCGCATAGATTATTAACACTGATATATGTTCGAATTTCTGCGAATAAAATTGCAATCATGTAATTAAATGTAGGGATCATTATTCATCCCAAACATTCCAATTTATTTGCCAACGGATGATTCACAGAAAATTTGTGGCTTAAAACGTAAGCAAAAGTGAAATAAATTGCAATTGATCGAGAAGAAATAAGAAATTTCACCCTCAATATTATTTTATTTTGTATAGTTTAGTAAAGGGAGACTATTGTCGAGACTTTTTTATGTCACTATTGTCTACATCTACAAATACGGTTGAGTAACGCTCAAATGGTTTGCTAGGGTTCTTTTATAGTTTTATGAGTAGGAGGCGTAAAATTGTTATCAAGAATTCACCCTGTTAATGAAAGACACTATAGAAAATAGAAAGACATTGTACATATAAATTTAATTAAGAAAATTTGCCTAGTCACTTAAAAGGACCCTCATCATTAATTTGATTGATAATAATTTGCTCTCAATATAATTAATTAAAAATATTTATCACAGGGGGACTTTATCAGGTGTGTTCATCAAATAGTGAAATGTTGACTAAACATATATAGTAAAATTGTTGCATGGATCGGGGAAAGTTTTTACTACTATACACCCAGCGATAGACCAACGGCGTAACGAAACATCCGAACCACAACAATAACTATTACTCACCAACTAATTATTGTTATTGCTTCTAGTTATTTTTTAAGTTCTTTTGGAGGTTAGATTGGCCCATATTCTCGTAAGAATGGTAAAGAAAATTCTAAAATTGCCTGCCTACGACAGCTTTTGAATCTTTCACTTCGGTTACGTAAGTAAAAAACCAATACTTATAATTTCCAATTTTTCAAATTTAGTTTTTCTTTTATTTTAAATGCTGCTTGAAGACATGAAAAAAGATTTAAATTTATTCTAAGATTTCCTTTCAAGTATCTAAGAACTTTAAGATGCATTTCATTGTAACACCTCTAACCATTCCCTTGTCAGATCCCATTTAATGACACACACAAAAGGTGTTTGATAAATGACAGTGCAAAAGTACAAGATATTAAGTGTATTATGTATAAATGATTGACGCTAATTAAATTTAAATAACCATTAAATTAGTAACACGATAGACACTTTAGAGAGCATCAAAGAGCGTGTTAGAAATCAAAATAAGGAATAGTAGCACAAATTTCACAGATGTTATCATCTTCCTCACCTTTTTTTTACCTGAGAGAACAACATATTATTGTTTGTTGAAAAACAAACTTGTTGTTATTTAGGTATCAAAAGATTTATTCAATTTTCTTCCTTGTTTGGTTCTAATCGCGTGGAAAAAAATTATTTGAAGTTTTTGATACATAATTTGGGTATGTGACTTTCTCTGTTTTTTGTTTTTTTTTTACTAAAGGAAAGCGTCTTTCGACCTGGTATTAGATTTTCTCCACCAATCATGTCATNTTTACTAAAGGAAAGCGTCTTTCGACCTGGTACTAAGTTTTCTCCACCAATCATGTCCGTTTGTACAAGAAATATTGTTGGGCGCTCTATTTAGACGTTTTTTTTAAATGATCATCAAATTTTGTGGCGACGCTGGTCTAGCTAAATTGATGGTCAAATTTGAAGACACTGTTTTATGAGATCTCATAAATGTGATAACACTTTTTTTTATTTTTTACTATTTGCTTTAAGCAAAAAGCTGTATAACATCTACAAAAAAGTGACTTTCAGAACTGAGCGTCTCCTAGGGATGAGAGTCATATATCTGGACCGATCATGATTTCCTGATCAAATAGCTGTCCGTCCGTCTGCAAAATTTTGGTGCACCACACGATACAGACGTAGCTTTTATCCGATCTTTCCAAAATTTGGTAAATATATAGCTGTAATAAAATTACAGTGGAAGTTTGAAGATGAGCTATGAGGATCGAAAAAAGGCGACAGACTTTCACTTTTAGTGACTCCCATTTACATGGGCCACTCCATTTTTAACTTTTGTAAAGATATTAAAAATTCATACAGATAAAAATGCTTGTACTTTAGGGCTGAATGCTGTTAAACATTTAAATAAATTAAAATTGCCGGTTAAATCGATAAAACCTTCCGGTTTTTAAATGGTTTAGAAACACTGAAATAAATAGCTTTTATAGATTATTCAAAAAAAACATTAACGAATTATTTTTCAGCGTTACCTCGTTTTTTTCAAAAAAAAAGTCCAAAAATTTTTAACTAAACATTTAGAAGAAAATATTAAATCTTCGGTATAAGATATTAAAAAAAAACGGTAAAAGCTATTTATGTCACCATTATGAATCTATTTCAAAAATCGGGAATTTTTTGTCTTTTTAATCGGCTATTTTAATTAATTTAAAAGGTCAAAAACTTTCAGCCGTATTTTAGGTTATTATAAAATATTTCAGGTGGAGAGAATATACCTCTGCAACTAGTAGAAGCTCTGTTCTGAAAGTATGTTTCGACGATATTATATAGCTTCTTGTTTCAAGCAAAAATATACAACTCTTGTTTAATAATAAGCTACGAAGATTCAAAAATGGCGATATTCCAATATTTGTTATACTCTTCACCCAAAATAAGAGCAAAACCACTTTTTGCCCTTCATTCACAAAATCTTAAAAGTCGAATATAATTGATACTACTCTTTTTTTTGATTCACTGTGGATGGCACGCTTATAAAGAAACAGGTAAAAATAAGGTATGAATATAAAGAAAATACACAATAAAAGACATATGGTGCTTAACGAGGTCTCTTCAGCCATCAGGTAGAGTATATTCGAGGAGATGTTAATTAGTTGGTCTTTGATATGTTAAATATCGTGATGAACGGAAGAAGTGATGTGGAAAATTGTTAGAATGTCATTAGAGACGCTTTTTATATACCTTTAGCACATAAAAAATAACACGATAATAATGAAGTTTTATATCATAAAAGAGCCATCATCACATCATCATCGAAATATCGATCGTGCAAAATAACTTCCTCGACATATTGTTGATTATTATAGGTAAACTATTAAGAGCAATTCAATGGGTCGTTAACTTTTGAACTGCGCATATATAATTATTGGAAAATGGTTTGATTGGTTCTATGAACTAAATATCAATGGAGAAAATTATAACATATTCTCAAGTACTGACTGGGTCATTGTATTGTTTTAAAAATAGGACTCATGTGAATTTCTTTTATAAAATCCGACAATATTGTGAAGTATTGTTAAATTTTAACATAACAATTAAGACATAACAAATAATTAAATTTCATCAAATGAATTGATTGGACACCCAAAATTGTAACAGACAATCCGAAAAATGAAAAATAGGTTCTCATCATTGTCATTATTTAATATAAGGACAATGAATTTTATTTTATTTTTTTGAATAAATTAAAATTGTGGGATCTGTTGAGATCCCACAAAAATGTATTTGATTGACATTAGTATTCGAAATTAAAAGATATCAAAACGATAAAGGCAATTATCCAAATTTTATTTTACATCATTCTTGCCAAAAATGTTATTTATTTCATTCTATATAGAATTGTTGAGCAATTTTAATATCTGCTGAAGACACGCATTCTCGGCATTCATTTTTAGATCAAGTGATGAGGGCAAAAGGATATCATTAATAGATTAAAGACTTTTCAAAGATTGTAATGATGACACCTTAAATTTTAACAAGAAAGTATGAAGCCATTTTTAATGTGCATAGTTTGTTTCATAATGTTTTTCAATTTTATGATGTTATTTAGGACGATAATTTTATTTTCAAAATATCCTGTAACTTAGTTCAGTATCTTTACTTTAGTGTTCCATATTTTGCTTTTTGCTTATTGCTTATAAAGCAGAAAGCAACTCTTAGGCTACGTCCAGAACATCGTGATCATTCAGTATAAAAAACATAGTTGATGCATCAATGTCCTACATTGCGTTGCAATAAGATTCTAACAAAGATGAAATCGTGTTATACATTATCGCTGTCGCTACAAAATCAACTCACAGTATTGGACAGCATGTTCAAATCAAATATTTAGTAACGACGATGACAAGTACTAACAAGCAACATCAGTATTGATATCAAAAGATTAATTTATCTTATGAAAGACCAAAAGGGCTCCATAAGACCTTTCGTAACTACGTATTACCGCGCAAGTGTGTCTAATCATCAGCAACAATGAATATTTGTCTGATTTTGTCGTTCTTCTTTTAATTTCAGTAATTTTTCTGTTGATTCTTGAAAATCTACAGTTCTATTTGTGCCAGCAAACAAATTTCACGATGTTATAAACTGCTGGACGAAAGCTTGCTAGCAGTTTCTTTTGAAAGTGAAAAGGTTTAATCTTTAAAGTAAACACAAAAATTCTTTGATGAATTTTCAGTTTTATTTTAGAAGTTAATTTCAAAAGTTGTAAACTTTTATTCGGAGATCCTAATTTCACAAAAAGAGACGATAATAATTCTTATTTGCAATTCAATTTCAATTTCTTCGTAAGCCCCCTTAAAAATATAGTTTTAATTGTTCAGGTAACTTCAACATAAAAATTATTGTCATTGCATCGTTTCAATAATTTAAAAATAACAAATTGTTTAGACTTCTGAACTCAAAAATAGATATCACACATAAATATGGCATCGAAAAAGGAGATTAAAAAAAATAATCAGGACATCAAGACTACCTCTGGTGTCAGATCGTTAAAAGCTTTTTCTGCATTCTAAATTTTTGCAATTTTTTTGCTTTGGCTTCAGAATTACATAAACTTCAATATTTTTTCTTCAAATGCCCGGTTATTTTATGAAAATAGCTGATTCATTATTTCAAAAAGGCTTGCATTTTTTTACAAAACAGCC
>JXOU01005176.1:1617-11972 GCA_001014815.1 Chaoborus trivitattus | reverse complement strand
GATGCACTGGTAAATATGAATTCTGAAATCATGTTAAAGCCATAGATGTTTCTTTACGTGTTCATANTGATAAAGCCATAAATGTTTCTTTACGTGTTTATTATATAGCTTATGATTCATCAGTAATCAAAAATTTTATGAGATACATACTTAATAATCTCTGCCATCATCAATTTAATCATAAAAAATTATAGTAATGCTCTAAGCAAGGTCGAAGAGCCATAGAAGACATAAGTAATATTTTTATATTATACATTCCGAACTCAGATTCCTGACTATCAATTAGCCCTTTCATCAAATATTAATTTATGTTGCTTTTAATTTGTAATACATACTATTAAAAAATATCTTTTCCTTAAATTGTATTCCTAACGAAAACTTAGACCATGTTCTAAGATGGCCCATCTTGGAGTTCAATATTTACCACTATTTCACTTTTGGTGTTTTTTGGGCTATTTTTAATGATACCTTGATCAATTCTTTCATTGTTATGTAACATTATTTCTATAAAATCCAACAAAAAAATCTACATTTTTTTTTAATTTGTTTTATTTTAATAGGAATTAAAAAACNTTCATTGTTATGTAACATTATTTCTATAAAATCCAACAAAAAAATCTACATTTTTTTTTATTTTAATAAGAATTAAAAAATTACTTAACTAATAAAAATTCTTGAAAAAATTTAAATAAGGGTTAAATTATAATTATATATACCTGCCATTACAAACAATATATTTTCTATTTTTTTTAGGTCCAGACACTATCAAAAATACCCAATCTTAAAGAAATTGAGATAGAAAACTTAGATGAGCCAACAATAAATCTTTTACACTGGATTATTCAAAGTAAATCAACACCAAATCTGAAATGTATGCAAAAAGTTCAATTTGATGAAATATTAAACAAGTGTCCTTGCAATTTGAAATTCACAAGACCGAATTTCATATTTGAAGTAACCTACCCTGACCAGTCACCCAAAGTTAAAAACTTTGAAATGAATGCCAAAGATTTTAAAACAAGATTTGCTTATCATGGTAGCAAAATGATTAATTTCCATTCAATTCTACTTTATGGCCTACAACAGCATCTAAATAAAACATCACTTTACGGAGAAGGAATTTACCTATCTGAAGAAATTCACGTAAGTCTTGTTTTTAGCCCTACGTGTCGAAATTGGGAAAAATCGAACATAGGTTCTCACTTATCCTGCATTGCCATGTGTGAATATATTGACAACCCAAATTTCGTGATTTGCAAAGAAGAAAATCCTGCAAAAAGGAAAAAGACTGATTTTCCAGAAAAATACATTTTGATAAAAAATAACGACATGGTTATAATTCGATATTTATTAATATACAGCCAAAATTCGACAGCACCTAAAAATGACCAGAGAAAATGTTTTTCAGCATGGCTCTACAAACATAAATGGGCCGTTTTATTTTGTGGATACATTTTTCTGTTACTGTTCATTTCATTTTTAAATAGTAGAACTGGTCACTTTGTAATGACAAAAATTCTTAATACAATAAAAATATGAGTTTTATTTAAATTACTAAAAGTTTTTATACTAAATTATTTTTGAAACGTTCATTTTATTTAAATTACTCTATTCATGACCAGAATGGTTACATACTTTAATGAAACAATTTCTCATTGAATATGTATATAAAAAATTACACAATTGTGAGCAGTTTTTGACAATTCTTGACAAACTCTTATTGTTTTCGGGTTGGGAATTTATGTGAATTCTTTACAATTTCTGATTGTATTTTTTTTTTGCAATGGTTAATTTTTGACCATTTAAAATTATTTTTAATAATATTAAAATTAATATTTTTTGACATTTAAAACAAATATTTGACTTTTTTTAGAATAGTTCTAACATTTTTAAACAATATTAAAAATATGTTTGAACAATTTTTGACAAATATAAAAAAATTTAGATGATCATATTTTTGAATAAATATTTTATAAATGATTTATATTTTTGACAATTCTGTTTTTTTTTATAAAATTTTGAAATTTTTCGATTTTAAAATATTTTTGTAAAAATTTAGCATTACAAATTTGTTGTGAATTTTGTTTTAAAATTGTCAAAAAAAGGGAATGCCAAACATGAGGTTTTTGAAAAAAATTCCGAGTGTTTTACTTTCACTAGTTTTTGACTAAAATCCATGAGGCACAGTAAATCAAACACCTATAGAACCCCCTACTCGTTAAAGTTCAACCATAAAAATATCTGGTCAATATTTTTCCAAAATTTAATTTAATAATGCGTATACCATACAAAAAAGATTTTTCATTTTTATTATTTAATAATAAAGAAGTAGGTACCACAAAAAACATACATTTAAATTTAAAAATGAGTTTTTGTCCCTATGTTATAATTTTACATAAACATATCATCATATCCAGGTGGAGGAAAGTGGTCATTATCAGGTCCTGGTCGTTGTCTTCTGTTCTCTGGGTTCGGTGTATGAAATGGATCAAATCGGGCTCCTGGTGGTATGAAACCTTGCCTAAAAATACGAATAATCACACTACAAATCTTAATTAAAACTAATAAACTTACCCTGGCATTCTAATATTTCCTAGCGGATTAAAGCCTCCAGGAGGTTGGAATAGCATTCCTCCTCCAAATCTTCCCAGTGGGTCAAGATCACCTCTACCAACTTGTCCTAGTGGGTCAATAATTATATCACTCCTTGGTCGACGAACTTCAAGAGGATTTACTTCTGGACGTGGTGGATTAGTACTTGTAGAAGGTTTAATCGTTTGGGTTTCTGTGCTTTTCTTATTGCCTGAAAATACTGGTTCCACAAGCTCTGTCTTCATTCTATGCATAAATGGTTGTGGTTCAGAAAGAACATCATTTAATTTTCCTTTCAAGCCTTTAACTGTTGTTTCAATTGGTAATGCTATATTTGATACATTTAATGATTTGACTTGCTGAAAATATGAAGAATTTCATTATTATTTTATCACTCAAATTTATATGTAGGAGTTTTTCAAAGACGTATTCTTCAATAACACTTTTGACCAATTTGGATAGTTTTTAAAATTAAAATTTATTTTGATTTGGATATTTTTTGAAATTCTAAAAATGAATTAAAATTAGTTTAAAAAAAAAAATCAAAAATAGTTTAAAAAATTATATCAAAACCATACTCAAAAATTAGTTTTATGTTTCCAGTCCAAAAGAAAGGTTGATAAACTTTATCTTTATATGTAGTGTCCATTGATTCAAAAGCTTCAGGGTATTTGCAGACTTTTTAGTTTTCAGGTAAATATTATGCATTTTTAGGTATGAAATTGGTAGATTTATCAAAATAAAAATATCTATACATAAATTCTCTTATCATTAGCGTAGAACTATCTCCAAGAGTTTAGGATAAAATAAATGTAGGAATAAAAGGGTAAGAGTAATATTGGGGTAAATTATTGTAAAACTATATTACCAAGAGATTAACAATCATGGTTCCATCGGTAGCTAGTCCATGAAGGATGTATAGTTCACCTTTATTAACATATCTCAGCGTGTATACTAAGGGATTATTATTCCAGCCTGAGGGCAGAAGTTCTGATGTTTCCTCGTCCTCGGATAATGTTTTCTAATTAAAAAATCAAAATCAAATTAATATATGTAGTATTGAAAAAATGTTATTTTATATTTACGTCGTCACCTATTCCAGCATTTCTAAATCCATTGGTTACAAGGAACCAGTGAATAGCCACAATCAGGACATCAGATTTTCCCTGAATGGATGACTCGACAGTTTTCAGGATGAGTTCTAAACCGAATGTACCAGAATCTGACATTTTTAAATCACTAATATTTAGACCGGTTTTTAACCTTTATATGCGCCTTTATAGAAGCTTATAATAACTAAAACTATAGTTTTTTATTATTTGACAACTTCTTATTAGCAAGTTTTGTTTACTTTAGTTTTTCAACGCGTGTTGTATTTTAAGTACTGGGTTAATTGAATTTAAACTTTTACTAGTCATCCTATTCATCTATGACGCTATTAATTATTATACCGACATCACTTGGAGGAATAACCAATATTATTCTAAACCTTCTTTAATCCTATTATTGAACTAATCTTATATAAGCACCCTAAAGCTAAAGGGTGAAATACTTGATATTCATGTAGTTCTATTACATTACAGGCTTTTCTAGGTGCTGGAAAAAGGGTCTTAGTAGTCTCAAATATGACTCTCGGAGGAATAATATTCCTTTTAATTATGATTTAATTTCCAAATAAATTACTAATTAAACGAATTATTACAGTAATCACCCGAATTCTTGACTATTTTTAAAAAGTAGGGATAAAGAAAATCGAGTGGCAAACAAATCGGGGTTTTTATTAATTTATGCTTATAAAAAGAATTTTTTGTAGCTCTTTTAATCTGATAAATAAAATCTATACTAATTCATTTTGCACCGTATTATTGCTAGAATCTATAGAATTTATGACATGTATTTGTGAAATACGTTGTTTTGATCTGTAACGGTAATTTACATTTTTGTCGTTTAATCCTGTTGTTTTTAAATAAAAAAGTATATTTGACCAAGATTTGTCTGTATTCACCCAGATTTTTACCCCTCGAAATAGACCTAGATCATTCTGGTTTCCCAGATAACCAGAACCAGAATTTTTGTATTTTAAACTGAGTATAAAAGTAAACCCAGCCAAGGACAATCCGGTCTTAAATTAGTAATTCTCCTAACTAAAAACCTAAAAAAATAGGCTTAAAAATCTATTGAAATCCTTATTTTATGGTGAAAAAAATATGTTTCGTCTTTTCTGGAGACAAGTATGGAGCAGTGAAATCTCATAGATTATTATTATTGTATAAATTGAACCTGAAATGTTAATAAAGATTCATGTTAAATGAAAAAACAAATATATAAAGTCCTGAAAACTACTTGTTTTGATCTAAAAAGTAATTAAATTAATAAAATATCACTCTTTCAAGGTCATACTATAGGACAAAAACCTATCCTGACTACATATCCGAATCTTAGGGAAGCCTGACAATATGGTAGCCCTAATAGATTCATTTAATCCAGTACCCAAAATCTCGCATAAGTTTGTTATTACAACTTTATAATAACATTATGGATATTTGGCTAATGGTTACGGTAACTTAAACATTAATGTTATCGAAATGTTTGTGTAAAGTTCTTGGAAACGGAGACTTTTGGTTAACCATTTTCAGGCGAAGGCGAATATGAATTGATTAATATAAATTATTCTTAAATTTAGTCTAAAATTTAACAAAATTTTTGAGCTGCACTCACAAATTGATAGACTGTATTTTATTTAATAAATTTTTTTTAGAGAAAAATATATAGATTTTTGACAGCTCGGTAGCTCTGACAGTACGTATAACCAGGCAGAATAACACGCGTTGATGGCACCATAATTATTTATATATTTACTTTGGTGTCCAAGGCAATTTCCTCTTGTGCACTAGATAAAAGGGACACTAATTAGTCTAAATACACTATTATATTCATTATAAAATCAAGGATTCTATAAAATTAAAAACACTTAACAAAAAAAAACGTAAACACCTACCAGAATTATTATGGCATCACTGCTCGTCGGTTACGCGCGCTCTAATTTTATTGTTTTTCTGTGAGTTGTGATGTCACATATGCTATTAGTTATTCCTCTTAAAAAAAAATTTAATAGAAAAATCTTGATTAAAGATTTTTTATAACAACTTATTAAAAGATTTCTAATATAAATTAGTTTGGAACACTGCGCAATCAAGAAAATACTCTCGTATCTTGACAAGAATTTGAAAATTAGTGAATAAATATAAAAAATTAAAATTAAGTGCATAAATATAATATTTTAATCTATCATAAAGGTAGGCTGATTATGCTAAAACCATTGCATAATTAGATAGTGCAGCAATAACTGGTTAAAATTGTGAATATAAAAAATCCAAAATGGTATCATTAACATTTATTGATTATTATGACTATATATACATATATTTTACAATTCTGGGAATTTTCCCATTTTCCTAATTTTGCAAGTAGTAAATCAAAAAAGGTGTATTGTTTGTGAAATGTTTGCCCATTTGGATCACTTTTGAACAAGATATTGTACAATTTTTCCAGAAAATTGATGACTATTGCTGCATTTTTTTTCACTGCAGCCATTCTCTCATGTACCTTTTTTTACCTAAGTAGATGAAAGAATGCGAGATCAAGATATATAAGAAGTATCATTTGATGAGAGGAAAAAAATAAATTAAAGTGCATTTTGTTTTCGTTCCAGTATTAATCGACGATTGCATACACTTAATTTGATGTGTGTTAAATGTATTAAGCCATAAGGACTAGTGTACTTTTTTCTTGGAAATTATAACATTGAAAATGCTGTCGACCAGAAGGTCAATTCTAATTTTCCTATTTTTAATCAATTCCTTCCTTCTAAGTAAAAGCGAAAAATATGACGACGATTATTTTGATAAAGGTGAGTTTATTCAAAAGATAATCTATAAATTATATAAATATGTAATGTATTAGAAATTAAAAGAATGACTAATTTGTAAAATTTAAGCAAGAAGCTCTTTGTGATCTGTTTTCTAAGGCTTCATTTTGTAATAAATTTGAAAAAATAGGATATGTAAATTGATATTTTAACAGTTATGGTTTAATGATGAAAGGCCTTACCCATCGCTATATTTAATAATACATATGTATGCACAATAAAATAGACCTTATTTTATTTTTAATAATATTACAATTATTTAAGGTTCAACTTATTTTTTTATTTGAAAATTGCTAATCTTTTTATTTTTAAAGCTAACAATAATTGCTTCGTTTTTTTATGCGATCACATTTTCTATGACAAATTGCCTTATCTACATCACTTTTGAAAGAAAGATCTACGTTATTAATTAAAAAAAAACTTTTTTCCGCAAATTTTTAATCTTAAAAATCTAAAAACATTTTACTTTGAATACCTAGTTTATTTNTGCCTTATCTACATCACTTTTGAAAGAAAGATTTACTTTATTAATTAAAAAAAACTTTCTTCCGCAAATTTTTAATCTTAAAAAACTAAAAACAGTTTACTTTGAATAGTTTATTGTCTATAATATTATTGTTTAGATTTATTTTAAGAGTTAATGAGAAGAATTTAACGAATTCTAATAAATTTTAAATTACAGAAGCCACCGATTTTTGCAACACATCAAAATAGCAACGTTAAACGTAAAAATTATAATTTTTATAGGTTTCTTGGATTTTTTCAAGTTTATGTTTCAAGATTTTCAATAATCAAATATATTAATAATTTTAACGATTTTCGCTATAAAGGACTAAATAAACCACGATAGGTGTTGGTTNTTTAACAGTTATGGTTTAATGATGAAAGGCCTTACCCATCGCTATATTTAATAATACATATGTATGCACAATAAAATAGACCTTATTTTATTTTTAATAATATTACAATTATTTAAGGTTCAACTTATTTTTTTATTTGAAAATTGCTAATCTTTTTATTTTTAAAGCTAACAATAATTGCTTCGTTTTTTTATGCGATCACATTTTCTATGACAAATTGCCTTATCTACATCACTTTTGAAAGAAAGATCTACGTTATTAATTAAAAAAAAACTTTTTTCCGCAAATTTTTAATCTTAAAAATCTAAAAACATTTTACTTTGAATACCTAGTTTATTTTCTATAATATTATTGTTTAGATTTATTTTAAGAGTTAATGAGAAGAATTTAACGAATTCTAATAAATTTTAAATTACAGAAGCCACCGATTTTTGCAACACATCAAAATAGCAACGTTAAACGTAAAAATTATAATTTTTATAGGTTTCTTGGATTTTTTCAAGTTTATGTTTTAAGATTTCAATAATCAAATATATTAATAATTTTAACGATTTTCGCTATAAAGGACTAAATAAACCACGATAGGTGTTGGTTAAATGTCAGATATCCTCTTAATATTTTATTGTCGAATAAACATCCCAAATAGCTTTTTGTGTTAAAAACTGTTACCTTTTCAAAGAACATTACAATAAAAAAATAATTTTATAATTTTACAAGATCTCTTCTTTCAGGTGAGTGCTCAAAATTACTCAAATCATTGTACTCTATGGTCTATGCTATGGGATTCCCCAGAAGGGGCTAAAAAAAGTGTGATGAGAAATTACAAGTTTTTTTCTCATTTTTCTTATTAAATTTTGTTTTACCTAATTTGGTGTTGTACCTTTCAGATAGGTGTAGAATAGATAGGTGTAATAAAGTAGTAGTGCAAGTTCGAAGATGAGTTATGAAGATCCAATATCGGCGGCAGACCTTCACTTTTAGTAAAAAAATTAAAAAAATACAAATTTGCATCGGCTCCTATTAGGTAATTTCTCAGTTTTTGGGACAACAATAGAATTGGTAAACACTACAAGTATTTTGAGTTTGATGCAAATAATTTTTTTTTTATTTGAGGGTAGTTTGCTCCCACTTTTGAGATCTCATAAAAAAATAGTTTCATGATTTTTAGTTATTGGTCAAATAAATCCGTCAACGAACGGACGAACAGACAGCTTTTTGATCCAAAGATCATGATCGGGTGATATATATGAATATCGTCCCTGGAGAACGCGCCGTTCTGAAAGTACTTTTCGGGACAAAATGATATAGCTTTCTGCTAACGCTATAGCAAAAAAATGCTTTTAAATGGTTTTGATGTAGAGTAACCTGTATTCATAGTCATGCTGAAATTCATTCAAAATTGACGTTAATATATGACCAACCATCTGAACGAGCTAAGCAAAATATAAATAAGACCAACCATCTGTATGTATGAAAAATAGACGAAATGTCATTTTCAAACAAAAAATCTTGTTTGTTATAAATTATATTAGGTTTATGCAAAACAAGTGGTTTGTATTGTTAATGTATTAATTACATTATTGTCAAAATATTAACAATTTTATATCAATTTACTGTGCAATATTTTATATAGCAGTAGACTCATTAACATTTTAGGCTCAATTTATACAATAATCTTTAAGATTTTTCGATTAAATGCTCCATACTTGTCTCTAAAGCTCGCCTATGCTAGCCAGTCCCTGACGACTTTTTTTTCGCCAGACGTGGGAATCGAACCCAAGCCCTAGTGCATAATATTCTGCCACCCTACCACTACACGGTCACTGTAGACCTCATTTTAGTAACAAATTGTTGTGAAATAAAAATATTGACTGTATTTGCAGAACAAATTACATATCTAGATGGTCATTCATTATGCATAAACCTGATAGTTAAGGCATTTTGATTTTATACATCATTGTAAGACCTAGACTACCTAGAGCTTTGTGTCCAAAGCAATCATTCAGTTTATAATCTGCATTTTATCATTCTACATACATCTAAAATGTCACTAAAATAAAAATAACTTTTGTATATTATTTCAAAATATGTACTAAAATATATTAATCCATCGCGTAATCTTCAGAAGAAGAAGAAGCAGATGAAAAAGTAAATACAAAAATGAGGCAAAGTTGTAGGCGATTTAAAAATAGTATGAATTAAATTACCACATTTTATATGTAAATAATATCAACTTTACGAAGATGGAACATTTTGTAAATTTAAATATAATAATAACATTTAAATTAGTCATTCTTCTGAAAAAAAATAGAGCGAGAAGTTATAAATGTTGATAATAATGAATCTCTTCTTAAATTTTACTTCCAGAAACCGTGTTAGAACCATCATATCATGGATTAATAAAAGAAAATGAAACAGTTGTAGAAATTACACCTTTAATAAAGGTAGACGAAACTAAAATATGTGGATTTCATATAATCAAGAAGAACAAGGAGGTTCCATTCCAGGTAAATCATTATTTTTTTGCTTTTTGCCAATGCGATAGCAAAAAGCTATTACATTTCCTTCCAAAACGGACTTTCAGAACGGAGCGTCTTCCAGGGGCAAGAGTCATATATCTGGANTTTTTTTATTAATTTTGCACAATTTTTTAACAATAACAGTAAAATGGCCGTTATTATTCTTGGATGCTTAAAAGATAACCAATATATTATTATGTTATAAAAGGAATCCTTTTATATTTTTTTTTCAACCATTTTACACATGAAGTACAGATGGCGTAAGGCGTAGTGACCAACGAAACTCTTAATAATTTTTGTTTTTGGGATCATTGTACATTTTAAGATAAAATTTTAATGTTTTTCATTGTTTTTCTTTTTATTTTTTCGGAGAAAAGTATATGTTGTTATTAATGGGATCTCATAGAAATGTTGTTATTTATTGTCCTGCTACTCATTTGATGTATCATTTTACAA
>JXOU01005052.1:208-11301 GCA_001014815.1 Chaoborus trivitattus | reverse complement strand
ATCACGGCCACCGAGGCTCGAAGAGGCGACGAAGACAAGACAAGTGTATTTATAGTTTTGATTTGAGCGTTACTTTACGAACAAAATACGAACACAACCTATAAAACTTTTCAGTTGAAAAAAATATAGTAGTAATCAGGTTTGGATAAAATAGAGAAATGACTGTATAAATATTAAGGAACTATCATAATATTGTATTTTGTGGAGAAAGCAGAAATATACAATACAGGATATGTTGAACGAAAAAATGTCTGCAACAAACGATAAAATTATTCAAATTGTTGGCAAAGATAATATTTATAGGATACGATTTTGTAAATATTATAGTATATTATTTAGTATTAGTTCATTCAATTTAATGCTTCTCTAGCTAATCGTTGATTATTATTTATTTTATATCCATATTCTTCATATATTTTTCTGGATAGCAATCCCAAGAGAACATATTGAAAAATAAGGATTACGAATACATGTTTATAAAATGGTATTAGAATTGATTTTTGGCTAGTTCACAAACTCACATTGTATGGAGAAAACTTTTTGTTTACCGCATCAATAATATGGAAATTAAGATGTTTTCATTATATGGAGTAGATACATGGACATAAATTAGTTTATAAGATAGGTAATGAAAAGTTTGCCACTTTATTATCAGAGAAGGAATCAAAACAGTATTTAATTTATTGACTTTCTCATCCAATTTTATCCTGTTTCTTTCATGACTATACCAGTGGACTACTACGATTCCAACATATACAGTCAGAATTCAATAAAGGCAAATACTTAAGTATTAAAATAATCGATTAATTGGCCATAAAATACCTCCAAGAAACCTTTTAAGTGTCTTCAAATCATTTAAATACAAGAAAAACAATGCCTATGATAACCGAAATTTGACCGAAATTGGACAACCATCAGAAAACTTCACAAAACCATGTATTTTTAATTTAACGTAGCTTATTAAAGAAAAATATTAATTTTAAAACGTCGGCCATGTTTATATCTATAATCTTCAAATGTTTGATTAATGAATTCAAAATATCTATCTGCTATGCAAATTAAACACAAATTTATAGATAGTATCGTGAAAACAATAAATTTAATTTTCGCCTTTCGCCTTTTCGCCGATAAGAATCGAATAAAAATTTGAAACATCAACAACCCATTTTAAAATATTTTGATTGTATAATANTTTGAAACATCAACAACCCATTTTAAAATATTGATTGTATAATAAATATTAAAAACCTATAATCTTGAAAAAATCGTAAGTGACCTAACAAATACAACTTATGCCTAACTTATGAATTAATTAAGAACAAACCAAGCGTTACCTCATATGGGCATAGACGTATTTTTTTATCCCAAACTGCAAAAAGAAACACAAAAATGTAAACGGAATAGATCCTGGAACCCATAAACAAAAAATAACTATGTGAGAAAAAGTTTGAAAGCCTCTTGAGAATATCTATCATTATGTTAAATATCGGATAGAGCATTGCATTCCTTTAATATAAAAAATCCATGCCTGTTATATTGGGTCATCCATGTAGCTTTAAAATTGAAATAAAGTATAAGATATAAATACATAATTAGGTAATTTAACACCTACATGCTTACATCATTTATATTCTAGTAACAAGTCCAAATTTACCGAAAACAAAAAAATAAAGAGAATGACAAATATAAAACTCTAAAATTTTCGTGGGGTAAATGCTCAATTATGAACTCTGATTTCAGCTGAAAATATTTAAATAAAATTATTATTGAGTTTTATGTTGAAGTTATATGAATTTAGAAATTTTCTAATAACATCAACATAATTTTAAAACAAAATGCTTTATGTATATCTGGTATCCGTCATTAATAAACGACTAACCCTATCAATACAAAAAAAAAAAACAAATGAAATGAAATGAAATGAAATCCATAAAAGAAATCAGAAGAAATATTCAAATTTGAACACGATTTTTTAATGTTAATGTTTATATTAAAAAACAATAAAATTCGTTATTCGTTTAATAGATTGTCAACGGAATATTAATATTTTTTTATTTACAATTATATAGCATCTTACTGTTGAGGCAAAAGTTTAAGCTAGTGAAATTCATTTGACGAAGAATTTGACCTAGCTTACTGATTATTGTTGTCTAAATTCTAAAAAACGGATTAGGTATCCTCCAACGATAAAAAAGAAATAGTTTTTGCTTTTTGCTTAATACCCTCGAAAAATTCGCTTCCAGATCGGAGCGTGGTGGGAGTATATTATCTCCACCAATCATGATCTCCTAATCAAAAAATTGTGTGTCCGTCGGTCCGAAAAGTGCGTTTTTACGAGAATGGACGTATTTTTTATTATTCTTCAAAATTGGTCAGTAGATGGATATACTAAAACTACATGCGAAATTTAAAGATGAACTATAATGATCCATTAGTGGCAGCATACTTTCACATTTAGTGAAAAAAATAAATAAAGTTGCCTTGGTTCCCATTTAGCTATTTCTTGACTTTTAAGGCTAATTTTTTGACTTCAAATTTTTTTTTCAGTTCGTATTGTTAATTTCTTGATCTATAACTAATTGATAGAATTTTAAAGCTTGATTTTAATTAAAAAAAAAAAAACAATGGTAGAGGATTAGCGATTAGGAATTAAAAAATGTAAAAAAACACACCATTACCAGAAGTTTCAACATCATATTATTTTTAAGTAAGCAAAACGTTTATTTCTAATTTCGACTGGTCATGATTTATTTATTACGATACGTGGCAAAAAGCATACAATCCATTCTAGAATTTTCCTTTAGTTTAATTTTTATTTTTTTTTTTTTTTTTTTTAGAAATTTTTGTTCTTCAAATTTTCCAATATTTTACAGAATTTCNTCGCATTGGCAAAAAGCAAAAAACAGAATTTTGACAATTTTGGAACGGCACGAGAATTTGATTAACCCATAACTATTTTCATTCTAGTGTTTGTTTTTCTTTTTCCTAGTGTTTGTAAAAGTCGTCAAGCTGAAAATTGATGATTTCAGTGAGTGTTAATAAGCAGTTATATATTTATGATGCAACTGTTTCCTTTTCATGTATTTTTTATTCATTTTTCAGTAGTACTAAACATCTGCTCATCTTTCAAAAAATAAGAAGAAAAGCTTCACTACAAACTTGTTTGAATGTTTTTGTTGTTGTTTATTGGCCTTATTTTATAAAGTATAAACAAAACCGTAATAATGATTGATACAATTATTATTTAGAATACAAGATATTAAACATGATTCTACAATTATGGAGCAAACAGAATTTTTTGATCATTTTGAAAAAAAAAAAATTATTTTTAAAACAAATAGTTTTATTACCAAAACATAGTGTTTTTTTATGTTACCATACCAATAAAATTGGCACAAATAGTTGAATGGTAATCAAAGCGGAAATCGCTTCCATAATTGCGAACAATTTGTACTATAAATATTTTATAGTGAAAGCCTTAATCTATTATATGGAACATAAATAAAATAAACTATGGTGAAAAGTGATATAAAAAGTTTTTATTTGTAATCTTTCTTACAGTGTTCCATAATTGTGGGATCACGGTACACGTGTACACATATTTTGAAAACGTGAAATACGACCTGTTGTTTGATATATGCGGTTTATGTTTTGTGTTTTTTATCCTCTTTTTATGGTTTTTAGATTTTTTTTTAGGATTGATAACATGGATATCATATTATATTATGTTCCACATATAACATAAAAAAACAATAAATTGTTTGTTAAAAGAAATGTTAAAAATAAATAAACATGTTGTGGCTGATGTGAAATAATACGACAGCCCAAAAAATAACGTAGTGCTTAAAAAATTGTGTTGTCTTTGTCTTTACCTATGTCCGTAATGATCTCTGATCCGACATAAAAAAGATTGTATCTCATAAAGTCAAGCTATTGGATATTCACCTGTAGCGAGCGTATAAAATAATTTGTGTATGCAACTTCTGTTAAGTAGTTAAGGAGAAATTAAAAAATTAAATGTCAGGAATTTTTTTGACAGAATTTTTAGTACATCATAATCTTTCGTATGTTTTTTCAACCTTATTCCTAAAATGCTTAGCATCCTTAAAGCCTTTTTAAAAATATGCATGTCAGTAAAACAAAATTTTATCAGTTTTTTTATTATGCCCAATAATTTTTTGGACCATTTACTATTCTGCATTTTTTGCCTACAAATTTAAGCCTATAACTTTTTCTTCCTTATGACTTGACCCTAAAAAAAGTACCCTCGAAAAGAAACATATATTTTTCTGGAAAGAAAGCAAATGTAGTATTTATCGACTATACAATTTAATTAAATGTTTTTAATTTAATTTATATTAAAATAATTTGTTCAAACGATTGTCATATATTANAGTTTATTTTACCTTTGAAAACTATCATTTACAAAATATGTCATTCACTCATCGACTACCCTAATTGAGTAGAAATTAAAAAATTAAATGTCATGAATTTTTTTGACAGAATTTTTAGTACATCATAATCTTTCGTATGTTTTTTCAACCTTATTCCTAAAATGCTTAGCATCCTTAAAGCCTTTTTAAAAATATGCATGTCAGTAAAACAAAATTTTATCAGTTTTTTTATTATGCCCAATAATTTTTTGGACCATTTACTATTCTGCATTTTTTGCCTACAAATTTAAGCCTATAACTTTTTCTTCCTTATGACTTGACCCTAAAAAAAGTACCCTCGAAAAGAAACATATATTTTTCTGGAAAGAAAGCAAATGTAGTATTTATCGACTATACAATTTAATTAAATGTTTTTAATTTAATTTATATTAAAATAATTTGTTCAAACGATTGTCATATATTATAAATTATATCCACATAAAATTAAATGAAATAAAATTATTATAAACGAAACCGCAAATTTTAATGACGACGTTAATTAATATAGTTGATTTTGAAATATACAACCACCCACAATTAAAGTCATATAAAAATCTTTTAAACACCTTTTGATTTATATTGACTAATTATGTTTTAGAATTCAATGTTCCAAACTTTATATGACTTTACAGCAAAAATGAAACCAAAAAATTTCAATACTTATTTTTCATTTCGAATAATAATAATAAAACATCATAAATTAAATGTCTAAGCTTTTATATAAAATATAATAAATTATTTTCTCGGTTATTTAATTATGTATTAGGTAGGAATGTCTAAAATTAGTCAAATTATTGTTGCTGACATATTTTTGCTTTTTGTCATAGCGATAGCAAAAAGCTATTACATATCTTTCCAACACTCACTTTCAGAACGGAGCGTCTCCCAGGGGCGGGAGTATGTTTTCCCTACCCATCATGACCTCTCGATCAAAAATCTGTTCGTCCATCCGTCCATCACCCAAATAATTTTGTCCTCACATCCCAGGTATCGCATTTTCTATCTGGTTGTCTTCAATTTTTTAGGGATGATAGATCCAAAAGAGGAACAGAAAAACTCAAATATGGGATATTAGGATCCAACAATGGCGGCATACTTTCACTCTAAAATAAATGATGTTTTTTAATAATACTGAAAATAACAGAAAACTTTTCTCGACAGAACAATATTCAAATTTGAGTTTAAAGATGTGTTATGAGATCTCAAAAAACCCCATTTTAAAGTGCTTCGTTGATCACTACGCCATCTGTACTTTATTCTTGTAATTAGACTAAAAGGCCTGTAACTAATTGATTTGGCAAAGAGCCGTGGTCATTTTTTTTCGTGACAAGGCCTAACCTTGCCCTCCCTTTACGTCTATTTAGTTGAAATATTATCAGGTTTATACTTAACAGACTTCTTTTTGGTACTTTGATTTATTCTTTCATTCATCCTTCACTATTATGGAATTCATTGGGTTCTACTTAACTCTATTCTAGTCCAACACCAACTTTTTTCATAACAATCAAGGTATCAAATTCTAGTAACGCCGATATAACACAGTTTGAACGTGAACTTTTTTACTTGATTAGTTTTTTATTCTTAGTTGTACTTTTTTACTTGATTAGTTTTTTATTCTTAGTTTATTATTCCTTCTTAATTTGAATTTCTAATTGAAATTTCATGATCTGAATGGTTTGAGAAAAGAAAATGAGTAAATAATTCAAAAAAATAAGTTGATGAATGCTGAGAGCCACAAAAAAAATAAAAACTAAGTTCTCAAATGAATTTGAAGAACACCCGAAAGTAAGGCTCAAACATTACTCTAGCATTTATCAACTAAGTCCCTAATGTCCTGTTAACGCATTTCTTGATTGATGGTTTGAATATTCATAAAAATTTGATTTCTTTCCTTCTTCTTAACATTTTCTTTCGTTTCATTTCCAGGGTTTTTGAACTTATTTGTCATAAAAATGTTTATTTTTAAGTGAAATTGAAAATAATATTGCAGTAAGTTCTCGATTTTGTCCACTTCGACACCAAATTTTTGTTATGCAGTAACAAAATTTAACCTTTATATATGAACAATTTTAGTTGGAGAAAAGCATTGTCCCATTGAAGAGATCTCATAAAATTGTTCTTTTAGCAAAAATTTGCTACTCATTTCACGAATCATGTTACAAAGTTGTAAGAATTGAAGCATTTTGCCAAAGGCAGGACATTGATTTTAAGAAAAATACTAAAAGTGAAAGTATTCCACCATTGCATTGTTGCTCATATTTTGAGAATAGAGTATCATTAGCCTAGACTTCAATTCTGCAAAGTTTCGTAATTTTTTATTCATTTTTTTTGGAGATTAGTATACTGCCATTTTAGGGCTCTTGTCAAACAGTTGTTAATTTTTTTTTTTGCTTTTCACTTGATCAATCATATCTCTCAGTTTGGTAGAAGTCGAAGCATTATTAAAGGAATTGGATTTATTAAAAATCTCTATCTATATAAGATCTATGATTACCTCAAATATTAAACGAGTGAAAATAAAAAGGCGTGTACTGGGAACATTTCGCCAATTTTATTTTTAGAATTTGCTCTTCTTCTATAGCGTCTTCCCCATATCATTGAATATTTTATAATTTGAATGGAAAACAAAGAAGTGAAAATAATCCTTTTAATTTAATGAAAAATATTTTAAAATTCATAGGATTAAACAAAATGGTTCGTCGTTCTTTCATGTATGAATAAAACGTACAACATCGTCTACTAAATGTTGATGAAAAAAAAATGATAATTAAACTTAAGAGCTATAAAGCTGCTTAAAACAGTTTTGCTATTCTTTTTTTCAATGCAAAGTTTAAAAAGTTTGAGAATAATTAAATTAAATTATATATTTAAAACATGTTTGAACAGAAATGGAGCAAGAAAACAATGAGTATAAGAAATTAACGCCTATTGTTTGTCTGATATAGGTACCTAGACATGTTTTATTTAGAGTTTCGCTATCACAATAAAAATTGTGTTTGCCTGTACATTTTTTTGTGTATGTGTATATGTCATCGACTTCTTAGGGTACCAAGGACTAAAATACTGTTCACTTTTCGAAAGTATTTCTTATGGTCTGAATAAGGTATCGTTATTGTTTTAAATCTATATAACCTAAAACTAAAGTATCAATTCTAAAACAATATTTCATCATTACCAATTCAAAAAGAATTCAGGGATTCGATGAATTGTAAAATTTATAGTACAAGAGCATGTTTGCTTGTTACGTTAATGAATATGTGTTTTACTAAATGTACAATAATATGATAATTTTAATTTTGTGTCATTAATTTACTTGTATAATTAATTTTAATTGCACCTACCCAAAAAAGTACATGATTACAAAACATACAAGAAAAACTAAATGCAAACCCAACAATGGATAGAAAGCTTTTTTCAACGTATCCAAAAGTAAATGTATCGTAAGACAATTAAACATCTATTATGAACTTATATGTACAAGAGCCTTAATTTAATATCAATTTTTTTTTAATTCCCCAATAATTTTTTGCTTGTTAACGACAGTAATTACATTGATTGAAGCATTATTATAAAGGGCATTGATTTAAAGAAGAACACAAAAGAAGATACTCATAGTTAATCATTGAATCCGCGATCTCAGTTTACAATAGACCTATTTACATTTCAATTTTAAAGAAGTTCGGAGACATAATTCAATATCAGAAATTTTCAAATTTGCGTGTCCCACGTGGGACCTATTTGGCATTTTTTTATCATTATGATTCATATTTTGGGGAAGTGTTACTGTTGACCTAAACCCTTAAGCAACAAATTTTACTACAAAAGTCAGGACTTGATGTCAAGAAAAGCACTAAAAGTCTGCCGTCGCTTATGGCGCAACAACAAATGACCTCTTTATCTGTAATATTAGACAATCAATCCACAAAAATTGAGAGCGATATAGGATGAAAATTACGACCTATAGAGTTATACACAAGATCATCTAGCCGACGTACGCACGAACAGGAAGCTTTTTGCTCTGTAGGTCATGATTGGTGGAGAAAAATGCCCCCACCTGAGAAACGCTCCGGTCTGATAGTCATTTATGGGACGATATGATATAGCTTTTTCCTATTGATATGACAAAAAGCAGAACAGAAAATTGCCTGGTTATTTTATGCCTAAAAAAAATGTTGGACAAGAAGTACAAGTTTTTCTTATATATGTTTGAATGCCAGTATATATGTATTTTTTCTGCTTCTTTTTACAATAAAAGAGCAAACAAAAATGGTACAACTTATGTACGTGATCAAATGTACAAAGTGCGATGTTATGTTAGATGTGTTAAACTAATTCATTGCATTGATAAAATTGATACGCGACTTACTTGTTTACTAAATAATTAGAAGAAAAATAATTTAACCGTTCATGTAGTGTAGATATTACGCGTTCCTTTTATTGGTCATATTTAAGCCACCTATACAGACCGACAGATTTCATGATATAGGCTATGTTTATAGGAAAGCTAAAAATTCACCAATTATATGCTGGCACATATTTGAATAAATTGTGGAAGAAATCGTTTAACGACAATCGTTTTGGGGATGAGAAAATATTTTTAATTAAGGGGGATACTTTAATTACGTAACGCAGGACAGGTCGTGTTTTTGTTATCTTTTGTTATAATGGGGGGTTCCCTGGCACGGTAAAGTGGTAGAGTGGAGTATAGATTTGGAGACAAGTATTGAGAAGTTAATCGGAAAATCATACGATGGGGGAGGATGGTCTGGCAATTGGTTACGTAACAAATTTTCATTATTAATTATATATAGATTAAAATACTAAAACACGTTTATAAGACATAAATTGGTAAAATTAATCCAATAGATTTTACATGTCATTTTTATTAACAGCTTCAAGGTCTTACATCCGGTTTTTGTAAAAAATGTTGACGTTCCCAAGGCACCAGAAAAAATATAAGGAGGAATGGTAGAGGGGGTCTTTGGATTACTTGCACTTTGTCACCAGGCGGAAGGAGTTCAAAAATCTGAAATTTTGCGTTACTTAGTCAAAGTACGCCCCTATGCCAAAAATAGAAGCGTCAGTGGAGTTTTGCAGGTGGACAGAGTTTTTAAAATAATTTAAAAGCTCCACACCACCAATGAATCATTCGCTTCGAATTCACCATGCTCCCTTTTTTAACACATAAAAGCAAGAAATTATGCAAAAAATTCTCATATAAAATTCATGTTTGCAAATTAGCACATTTCCATGTAAATTTTGTCATTTAAAACTTTTAAATGGCGCCTATGTGAGTAAATAAAAAAAACACTCTCCCCTTTTTATTATAACGACTATATAGGTATAGCAGAGTAGGAAAAAGTTTGTGCTATAAAACGACAATGATAAACATTTTAAAAGGTTTGTAATTTTAATTTTATCAACCAAATTACATCTAAAACATGTTAATGAATATAATGTTTAATTATTTCAAAGGNAATTTTAATTTTATCAACCAAATTACATCTAATACATGTTAATGAATATTATGTTTAATTATTTCAAAGGCCATCATTTTGTCTAATTTTGCCATCATGTTGCTTAAAATAACGCAAACGATATTCGAACAGAATCTGGTTGGTTATTTCGCTTTCCATTATTATCAGATTGTTAGTGACAAAAAAACAGGCTACCATAAATTCCAAAAATTGTATATTCAATATACAAACTAATAAATATTGCAAAAACGCAGAATGAACGAATGGTTCAAAAGCAAATGTTTTGCAATTTAAAATGCAATCTGAATTAATTTATCTGAAATTTTGTTCCAACAATATGAACATTTTCATGCTTAAATGGTTTAAAATTATTGTGAACAATCATATCAATCGAGTATCGTATATCGTTTTGCTGTATGGTGTACCGTATTGGTACTTAAAAAATTGCATTTATTAAATANAACAATATGAACATTTTCATGCTTAAATGGTTTAAAATTATTGTGAACAATCATATCAATCGAGTATCGTATATCGTTTTGCTGTATGGTGTACCGTATTGGTACTTAAAAAATTGCATTTATTGAATAATTTAACTGCATATAGTGCAAAAAAATATATACAACATAGTTATTATCTAATATCAATCAGTAGTAGACAAGTTTAGATTTTGTAGTTTAGTTTGTTTTCATCTTGTTTTGAATCAAATTAGTTCTAATGACATCAACAATAGTTACCGTTGTAATAAAAAATCAGGTGTAAGCCATAATACCAAAAATCATTAAGACGAATCCTGAAAAAACTGAAAGAACTTAAAGGTAAATTTTCAAAAAGGATGAATGCAAAAAAGCCGATTGGGTTCACCAGCCAGGTAAGAAGACTTTTGCTTACTCACTCGGTGTTGGTCCACATCCCAGATCGATTTATTCCATAAATGGCAGAATACAACTCATCTGAAAAAATATAGTTTCAAATATTATGAAACTTTGCAGAATTCAAGTATAGACCACCCAAAACTAGCTTCTCAAAATGAGCCTGAACGGTAATATATTGCCAAAAAATGGAAAATTAGATTTTTTAAATTTTGAATTGTTTAATTTTAAAACTTCTTAAAATTTGGTAAGCAAATAGATTTAGTGTAAACATAAACAAAATTCATAGGTAGGCTATATTTTTTTATATC
>JXOU01004992.1:0-11811 GCA_001014815.1 Chaoborus trivitattus | reverse complement strand
TTTTCATTCATTTTCAAAAACCTGTTTAAACATTTAATTCAACCATTCTTTCTTTGTAGTACCATTCAAATATGTGGAAATAATAGAAAATTAACCACATTTTTCTACAGCTGCATTCTTGGCATCAAGGAACGATATACATGTTGTTGAGGGCTATACTGTAGTTATAGACTATCGTGTTGCAACAACAGCCCAATCAATCATTCCCGGTATTTTGAAAGGTGATGAGCAAGAGCAACAATCTGTAGTAGTAGTTTATGGATCAATAGATTTCGTTAAAACCGTTCTATCACATCCAATATATTTGGAACTACTGAACAATGCTGGAAAGAAGCATTTAAAAATTTTGTCACATAGCGTAATCAACAAGGAGGAATCTGTGGAATTGTGCTTGTCTGTTGTTGTTGTTGCTGAACGTAAAGGCATTATCGGGAATAATAACCGTCGTCATTACATTCTCGATTTACTCAGAACTTTCCCACCACCAGATGTCCACTTTTTGAAATTGGACGGAAATTGAAGTCCTACTACTACTACTACTATGATCTACAAAACTTCCAAAATGGAGATACAATTGAAGCCGTTCTCAACACGTACAAATTGCAAACACAACCAAAAAGACAGTATCTACTATTATTGCATTCATTGAAGGAGGTTTGTTGGAATAAAAAAATTAAACTACATATTTCTATAATTTAAATGTTTTTTGAATAGTCTAAAATAGTATTTTTTCAAATGTTTTTTTTTTACTTTTAGTTAATTACATCATTGTCAACAACTAAGCGATTTCTCCCATCAATTTGGGTGCAATTATTCAAGCACTGTGAATGTCAACGAAACGTTGCTGCCGCTGAATGTCTTGGCAAATTGCTACTCGTTAATCGTGAAAGTTTGTTCCCAAATTTGAAAAATGCCCTCAAAAGTGATAGTCCATTGATCAAAACTGTTGACGATACTGATGCCATAGTGATTGAAACTAAAAATTCAGTGAGTTATGATTCCATTTTTTTTGTATAAATTTATGCAAGCTTGTTCAAATTTATTTTCAATTTTTTGATTTGTCGATTATGTTGTCAAAATAAATCTAAACAAGCTTGCATAAATTTATACAAAAAAAAAACAGAATTTTATATAATAACTGTTTGCGAAATTATTTTCAAAGTAGTAGTCTATTAGTTTGTTTCTAATTGGTTCTTTTGTTTTAGGTTACAAATATCATACATTTTGATGAATCTTTTTTTGATTATTATGGTGATATGCATAAACAACAAAGTGTGATTGTTCAAATGATCAACGAAATTGATATTCAACAACATTTTATTAATCATCCCTTGATACTGGCCCATCCACTTGCATCAGCGGAAAATAACGGAATGTTTCGCATCTTAACTCAGAATATTGGCAAATCATTTGGTAGTCAAAAAAGACCAATATTAGGACAGAGAGATAAATTTATGATGCTCTGCAATTCAATAACTGACAATATGTTCCAAAATGTTGATTTATTGGTAATCCAAGAATCTGGAGCAAATATATTATCTCATGGCCATTTAATTGCATATTTAAGAGCCGAATGTCGACGCTTATCATGTCGTCTGTATAATATAGCTTGCAAGACAGGAGCACTTATGATAGTAGGTAGAGCCGACGCAGAATTCGAATCCTTCCATGAGTCTGACTTTGATCAGCAGAATTTACAAATGAATATTGAAATGCCATTCAATAAAATAACAAGGGAAAGAATCAACCACATTGATGAGATGCGTGTCTACTGTTACAAAGGCATAAACTATCAAAAACTTTACAGTCGAAAAATGAGACGTGCTGTATTAAACTTGTATGCAATAAAACGTGCTGCAACTGGTTTGTCAGAAGACTTAGCCTTTGTTATCAATCATTTCAAAGAAGAATGTCGGCGAAAATTCAATGCAGATGGTATCAATGGAAAAGGATTTATTCTCGGTGACTCAAACGTCCCAGTTTTGATTGAGCAAGTTCGTTTACAAGAAGGAAATAGCTATCACCAAGTTTTCAAATTGATAAAAAGTACTCAAACATGGTCAAACAGATTAAATGTTCCTGAAATTTATCACAAAAACTTTTATCCAAATGAACATGCATACATTACAACTCTGGTATCTGGAACAGATTATCATAACTGGGATATTGTAGTGCCTGATTTTCAACTGGAAACAACGACAGCCTACAAAATAGAGCATCCCTTGATCTTGTTGCTGGAGAACTTCAACTTAAGAGAACGTTATGTACATGCTGAATGTCAAACGTTATTCAACACTCAACAAGGGTATTTGAACCATCGAGATAACAGGCACCCTTGGTTACAGTGCAGGCTTGATTTTCCAGATCGCAACTTCTTGATCGAGGAAGAAAGAACTGTGCCTCCAATTGATAGTGCACACTTTTTCTGTAATAACCAACAGTTTGTGCATTATTTTGTAGCTCACACTTTAAGATGTCCATTGTGTATAGCTCCTAGTTATCATCTGTTTGGATATAAAACATCTTTTTCGCACCATTTCATCTACTGCCATGAGCCTTGCAGTATGAATTTTCGTACGAATACAATTCATAGTCCCCAGTTCAAGATTCTTCCTATTTTAGAGGTTACTCCTGAAACCAGGGCTATAATTGAAGATTTAATGGAAAATATGATAGAGTTGCCTGACATAAACTTAATCGCTGCGCCCGAAGATAACGACTACACTTTTATCATTTGTGGTCTGGAATTTAAGTTGCGTCATGACATGATTTTCGAGTGGGACGATATTCGAGCCATCTATCATTGGGGGATGGAATTAACAAGGCACTGTATTGATCGGGGAATTTTTTCAACTTTACTTATGCAGCAGTTAAATGATAGTCTTGAAAAATTTCAACACGACCATTGTATATTTCTTAAAATTTTGATAATGTTAAATATAAAAAAAAATAAATAGTATAAAATTTGAATCTATTTGATATCGCATAGTAAAGCCACGCCACGTAGGATCCAATGCTCTGGAGGCATGCTTGTTGGTAACCATAATGGGGTGATATAATTCAAATCTGTTCGTTGAGCTTTCTTATACACGGGACACTAAGCAAAATATAATCATATTAGGAAATGCATATATGTACAATATAATTTCGTTATTAAAAATAAATGTGTGTACATGTGAACCAGTCTAAACGAGAACCTTTCAACATACTTTTAAGAAATATTATAAAGAATTTTTATTCAAAAAGGCCGTATCTGGAAAATATTTGGGGGGTGGGGGTTGTTGTGATTAACCAATTTTTTTAGAAGAAATTTTCAGTTTCTTGGATTGAATTTTTTTCGCTCAGAACAGGTATATTTTTATTAGTTTTTGGACAAAGAACAAAATTATACTAAAATTTCCCTCATTCTCTATTTTTGACTCTTTTCTATTAAAGTGATTTTTTTATCGGATTGTCATTAATTAGAACTTTTATGCTACTATAGATTTCAGCTTAAAAATTTACTCGAGGGCTACTCTGAGGTCTAAAATGGACCAAATATGGACATTTGCCACCTATAGATTTTTAAATAATTGACATATCTCCACATATTTTTGTACTCTAGGTTCATCTATAATTGGCCTTATTATTTTCGGCATATGTAATGTAACTTTTGGCATTTTTAATTATTTTATGAGCAAACAGTTTTTTTTAGCCAAATTTTTACGGCCTATTTTTTTTATTTGGATAATATGTCTAAAATTGGCTAAAAANATTTGGATAATATGTCTAAAACTGGCTAAAAAGATTTATAATTGGTCTGGTTAAAACTGCTTCAATTGAATCAAGAATGGACCACAACATAACACTGCTATTATACACTAGAAAATTTACTACTATAGAAAAAGAAGGTTATAAAATATTCATATAAAAGGCAAATCATTTTTGGACGGCTGAAAATATTTTTGGGGGAATTTCGCCTCCCTCCCAGAGTTACGGGCTATGCCTTTTTGAACATTATCAAAATTTGAAAATTCCCTTTGTTTTCAGATGGATTCTTATACGGCAACGCAGCCATATATAATGAAATTTAGTTGTTTTATAAAATATTTACTGAATGATGTACCTCGTATAACTTAGGATCTTTTGGAGCTGTTGAATTGATTGCATATAAATGAAGAACCGGCATAGGCGTGTACAAAACTTTTTTGATAGATTCCTGCAACTGATGATTGCGTCTGTCCCAACCTGCACCATCTAGAAATAAACCATGAACAAAAACTCCTTCCTAAAAATAAAAAAATATTAATAACTGTAAATGTTTGCCATAATTCAAATTTTTATTACATTTGGTGGAGTTTTGCATTCGTCGGTAGCCATTTTTGTCACGTCATTATGTAAAGTTACAGCATCTAATGCCCATCCTTTGTGTGCCCTAGCAACTTCTTGACGCATTGCTGTTAGGAATCCTTGTGGGTTAAAAAATCCCGTCATCCAGAACATATTCGGCCGACCCTATAGTTTTAATTATTTCGAATAAAATCAAATTGTGTTTATAAAATAATTGCATCAAATTTACCTTAAAGCACCAATTATGGAATTGATTATTTCGTTCAATTAATTCGGTGAACCAAAAACCTAGCGTGGATGATTCCCAGCTGCCTCGCTTCCAAACTGTTGGTACCCTTGCATCATAAATATTATCCAATGCATCCCGCAATTGTTCATTCATTATAATTGTTCCTTCAATAGCCAAATTCAAATCCTTCAGTGTTGTAGTTACTAGGATTATAATTTTCTGTATTCTATCAATTTCCTGTCTTAAAAATATGTTCATAGAATTCAAATGTCCCATGATCTTTAACCTTTCTTTCACTTCGAAAGGGTCATAAGTGATGGGCACTTTTGACAACATTTCATTGGCTAAACGAGCAACTGTTGCTTCTCTAGTCTCGCCTCCTCCGCTGCTTGATTCTGTTTATTTACAAGAATCAAAATAAGCACAATAATAAAATATTTACAATAATATACCTTTAGGTTGTATCGATAAAATTGTGTCCAAAATTGATTGAGTTGTATTACTTTGATATGTAATATCTGCATTTGAATGCAATCCATAAACCTGTGGAGGGTCCACCATAGGCATTTTGTCGATAGCTACAATATAATCTTCCAATGACTTATATTTCATTATGTTATATCCCTTGTAAAAGATAAATTCAGGCGCAAACATTTGATCAAAAAACCAAACCTGGAAAAAGAAAATATAAATTGAAAATCTTTACTCATTCGCTAAAATATTGTTTTATACTTTTTTTAAGCTATGAAAAAATAATTTCCNTAAAATATTTTTTTATACTTTTTTTTTAAGCTATGAAAAAATAATTTCCAATATTACTAAACTTGGTAAAATTAAAATCTAGGCCAGTAGAAATACTTTCTCAAAATATAAACCCAAAAAATTGCCAAATTATACCTTAGTTCTTAAAAATTAATAGGTCTGGTGAGAACTTAGGCTGAATTCAAAGATGAACTATGAGGATTCAACAATTGTGGCATACTTTCACTTTTAGTATTTTTCTTTAAATTAATATTCTGCCTTTATAAATGCTTCAAATCATCAAAAATCTTTTCATATGGCAACTTTTGGTTGCCAAGGACAAACAAGGACAAAATCTTTTTACATGGCCACTTTTGAATTTGTATCGAAACTAATTTAAGTCTATTTCATGAATTTAAAATTAAGTTTCTTTTCTTTTTTTTTAACATTAATAAACACATTGCTGCTTAAATCTAACTAATAACTATCTGATAAAGTTGGTATTAGCAAAGTTGCCCTACAAAAAGATTGACTGCATGCTAACATAAGTGTTGAAGTTCACTCTGTAGCTGTACCCATATTTAAACGTTTTTGAAATTGAAAACTAAATGCAAATCCAAAAATAAATTGCATGCTTTTTGCAACGTATCCAAAAATAAACAAACACTAAATAAAACATCTATTATGACCAGAATCCCTTACATAATATCACTATGCTATCATTGATTTCAAGTGATTNGAAAACTAAATGCAAATCCAAAAATAAATTGCATGCTTTTTGCAACGTATCCAAAAATAAACAAACACTAAATAAAACATCTATTATGACCAGAATCCCTTACATAATATCACTATGCTATCATTGATTTCAAGTGATTTTGTTTTTTTCTTTATTGGTGAAAAGTATTCCGCCATTAGTGGGATCTCATTAGTGTTGTAAAATTTAAATTATAACTACTCATTTTACAAATATTACAATTACAAAGTTTTGTAAGAATTGAAGCATTCATAACGCCATAAAGTTGATTTTAAGACAAATATTAAAAGTGAAATATGCTGTCATTGTTGGATCCTTATAGCTCATATTTGTATCAGATCTTAGTTAACACTAAACCATCTAGGCCTAGGCATTAAAAAACCAACAAAAAAATCAATCATTTTCTTAATTTGTTGAGGCTTTATTTGGCTATTCGTTGACCGTTAGGGCTCATATTTTGGGAGAAGAGTATTATTATTATAGGCCTAAACTTTAATTCTGCTTCATAATTTTTGGTATTATTTTTTTTGGAAGTGTAGTATGCTACAATTTTTGAACTCTCATTGAAAATGATTTCTTGCTATTCTCTTGATCAATCATGTCCTAAGGTTTGGTAAAAATCTAAGTATCATTAAAGGCAGGGTATTGATTTTAAGAAAAACACTAAAAGAGAAAGCCCCTGCTGCTTTTATTGGATATTTATGAGTTTTTCTTTTCAAATATCTCTGAAAATTTGAAGACAAGCGGATCGAAATTGCGACCTGTAGCGTAGACACAAAATACTTTTGGCGACGGACGGACCGACAGATTTATTGACCAGTTCATCATCTGTGGAGAAAACATACTCCCGCCCCTGGGGACACTCCGTTCTGAAAGTCAGTTTTGGAAGGATTTGCAATAACTATTTGCTATCTCTATGGCAAAAAACAAAAAGTCTTAATTAGTGCGTCAATGTTCACACGAGGTGGTGGCGAATGCAATTATTTAACATATATTCTACTATCTAATATCTATAATTACTAACCTTTGTAAACGTATTCAGCAATCTTTTGTCATAATCATCTGTAACACGTCCTCCATATTGCACTTCACCTAGCATATACCTTACGGTTTTCCAACTGATGCCTCGCTTTGGATCAATATCATCCAAATGGTTTTGAACAAACATACAACTTGCTAACCAATCAGCAGAGTTGAACTCATATGGAATGTTCCAGCCTAGTGGTCCAAATTTTCGTCTTTCTTGGACAACTGTATGCAGAAAAGATACTGCAAAAATTAACGGTATATACAAAGGTGAATCATTGTATTCCAGCATATCAACAGACATTGCCCCGTAGGTTCTTTTTAGGCCAGCTTTAACACCTGAAGGCGGTTCATTGGTATATTTTATAGACATTTGTAAAAATGTGATTGGAAAATTGTTATGAGGCTCTGTTGTAATCCAAATACGAAAATTTTCATGAAATTCTTCATCGTCCCTTTCCAATTCCATTATTTTTAGCATAAGCTCGTTCATATATTCCAGACCCAAATGACAATTTTGTAATAGGACCCACGATCCAGTTTCAAGTGATTCCTTAATTAATTTTCGTGCATGAATTTCTTGACCTTGTCCCATAGAAATTGCCCTGCATATAATACCATTCTTTTTGGCTAGAGCTTCAATGCTAGGAGTAGGATCGGAACCCATTGAAAGGAAGCATACAATTGGTGTCAATGGTCGACTTTCTTCTAGTAATATGTCATAATTAACAATAACAGGATCAGCAAATTTACTCCCCAAGGATGACGTTAAATACTTTCTACATTGTGATAATGTTCGATCAGGACACCAGGATCTAATTAATAATAATTTTCTAAATTCATCAAAATTTGCGTATCCATCTGGTATAGCTTCTTCTTCTGGAGCTTCCTTACTGTACCAAATTTTCCAGCCTTTTTCGTTATTACTGATCTGTTCTAAAATATCACGGAACCTATAAATACTAGCCACTTGTACTAGATTTAACCATGTCATATCCGTAATCCACTTAAATGGCTTCTCAGGACATGAATTGATGTCTAGAGCAGCGCCACCTTTAATGAAAGTCTGGAATTCATAATGGGTAATTATTTTACGCTCCAAATCGATATTGAGAGCCATTAACAGAACAAAAAGATACTTGTGCATTTCGTACAATCCTCTAGATGCGTATTTATAAATGTCATATGTTAAATATTCGATTATATTAAATATGCGCTTAGTTGTTATAAGATTTTTCTCTGAATGCCCCATTGAATAATCGAAACGTTCCAAAAATTGCACCAAAGATGTTTGATACATATTATTGACCATGGCCATAGTACAGATCAAAAAGTAAAGCACGCTTCCCCTTGTTGCAACTGGCCGAAATTGTTCTCGAGCTGCATTTATCATTATTTCAGTTTCTCTTGCAATAGCTAGTTTTTCCCGTACATCCAGTGACGTAGCCTTACTAGTATTAAGCACTGTAATCACAGTTACGTCGTCAATTAAACTGCCTTGGGTCGTTGATAATTTATGAAGCAAGTTTGACTCTAATTCTTGCATTTTTCTTTTGTTTGCTGTAACAAGTATGACTAAACTTGTACGTTCAGCCTCAAGTTCCCTCTTTTCTGTTAGAATGACTCTGCCTAAAAGTTGGTCTTCTAAACCTTTAATTGTAACGGTGAAGTCAATTACAGATGTTCTAGCTGATATTTCAGGGGTATACAATGGATTAGGCAATTTTGTTGTAATATACATACGGAAGTCTTCGTTAACATCAATTTCCTTATCACCGATTTTGACTTTATACGAAAAACCCATTTTAATGAAATTTTTCTCCAGAATATTATCTAAAACCGGATCGAGTTCTTCACCAACATCTTCAATTAACATAGGGTACCCTAATGATATACAGTCCTCCAAATGGTTTCGAAAATATTTATGATTTAAAGATGTTGTAATAAGACCAAATTCCTTTTCCTTATTTTTAATCCAAATTTTTCCCTGTGATTGTGGATCAATAAGTAACGGAAATCTGGAAGCTTTTGTTACAATAATTCCATTTTGTATGGAAAGATCATCACTAGGAAGCCCTTGTAAATTCCATTCGCTTATTGTAGCACTATCAGTGAGATTGTCCGTAATGCTAATATTTCTGGAAACTGGTATTTTATGTGTCTGTAATTCATTTTGCCATGTTTTCTGCATTATTGTTCTATACTCCTGATTAAATGGACCGGTATATGATAGGAACCCTGTTAATATCAAGACATCGCCTACCAAACGATCTGTTTCACTTTTAAATTGAGTCAACTGCTCAGTCCAACGTATTCTTTCATCAGCTAATCCGTTAATCAATGCAGATGCAGCGTCCATCTTATCTTGACAAAGTTTGGCATCATCTAATACCTTCTGTTTTTTACTCATTGCATCTTCAAATCTAGCTTGTACTACAGCTAATTCATCTTCTTTTACTTTGAGTAATTTTTCTGCTGCTTGTAATTCAGCTTGAGCTGCATTATATTTTACTTCTTGTCGTTTTAAATTAGCCTTTAGAGGTAGAACATCTTTATTAACATCGTAAAATTTTGCCATTGCCATGGTCCATTTTAGAAGGCCAGCAACATTTCCGCAAGCAGCTAAAGCTGCTTCGTACGTGTATGAATGGTAATTGAAATATGGCATCATTAAATCTACGGTTTCAGCATTAATAGTATCTTTTGGGTAGTTCTGAATCTTAATCATGAACCTTGCATCGGCCATAACTTTCAAAGATTCATCCCAAGACGTGTTGAAAAACTCTTTCGTTACGTCTGGCTTTATTGTACTTATTCGCTTGCGGAACAAAAGTAACACAACATCCATGATTAACGTAATAAGATAAGGTGGTTTGCCAAGCTTTCTTACAGTAGCTATATCACTGGCTTTCACAGTTTGTAAAGCAGCTTCGGCTTCTTCTAGGGCTGGTCTAGCTGCTTCCAATTTTCCTTCGGCTATCGCTTTATCAGCTGAGATGCTTTCTACTAAAACTTCAGCTTTATTCTTTACAACCAGAACGTCAGCTTTAACGACTTCGGCTTCTTTGGTTGACTGGGCAACACTAGCTAGCACAACTTCTGCCGTATCAGTTGCTACAATAATTTCTTTCTCTTTTAATTCTAGTTCCTTTTTAAGAACGTCCACAGATTCAGCAGCTTCGACTAATTTTATAAGTCCAGTTTGCATTCTAAAAGCTAAACCTGAAATACGATCATGTTTTTCTTTATAAATCTTTTTATAACTTTCCAAAAATGACAAAAATGATTTTGGTGTAACGTGCGCCTGGCGCCGAAACCTTTCAAAATATTCTGAACAGATTTCGGCAACATTATCTTGTACGAAAGCCATTATTTTAATAAGATCATCTTTTACATTTGGCGCACATACTATGTTAAAGGTCATTAGAAAATGATTTGATACTGCGATAAGAGCATCCTCTGGCCATCTCTGGAACCAGTCAATTGTACAGCCTGATATGAGACCAGGGAATTTCAGGGATCGATTACGAAACTTTTCTCCTACAGGAGAAAAGCAAAGCACAACATGTAGATTTGAACGTGCTCTTGTTATAAAGTATTCGTATAAATTATCCTGTGTTGGGATACGTTTTGGTGCTAATTTCTTCATGATCGGTATCAAGTCACTCAAAATTTGGTCAATTTCATCTTTAGGAAATAGATTAGCTACTTCACCGGAACTTAACACATTGTTGATGTATTCTAAAAATCCTTCATCTTTTATATCATTATCTGTAAATATAAAGGATATTCCTTGACCATCAAAACCAGCCGTACGGTACAAATATTTCAGATCATCCATCAAATTGGTAATGTTGTAAACTCGAGTTAATGTTATTTGGTGAAACTTGTATCCAGCTATAAATGATGCCAATCGTGCTAAACTTTGCTTTCCCGAACCACCAACTCCTACTAATAGAGCATTGCCTCTGAAATAATAAAAAAATAAAAAAAGAATGTTTATGGGATTCGGAATGGCTGCATAAAAAATAATTTTGACCAAACACAGAATATTTTCGGTTGACCAAAGTAAAATTGTCCCAAAATATAAGCCGTAAGAGTCCAAAAATGTCCAAATGGGATCCGGGAATATTTTTTTGATAAAAAAACAACGGGAATCCATTAGCGGTAGCAGTTTTCCTTTTAAGTGTGTTTTCTAATAATAATTCTTCGATTCTTACCAAACTTTGAGGTATGATTAATCAAGTGAATAGCAAAACGCGGCTAAACTATGTTTTGACTAGGGGCATAAATGGCAGCATACTATCATTTTGAAATAATTCCAAAAATTACGAAAATTTTCAGATTTAAAGTCTAGCCTAATAATAGTACTTTCCCAAAATATGAACCCCTAAGATCAATAAACGGCCAAATAGGGCCCTGGGCAAATTTGAATTTTTTTTATTTTGAATTGTCTCGAAGTTTTTTAAAAACTCGTGGGTAGATAGATTTAGTGTAAACTACGATAAAATTGAATTATAAAATATGGACTACAAGGATCCAACAATGGTGGCATACTTTAACTACTTNTTTTCCTTTTAATCAATGCCCTGCCTTTAATAATGCTTAAGCTTTTACCAAACTTTGCAACATAATTAATCAAAGAAGCGGGAGAACAATAAGTGTCAGCTCTTTTTGAGAGTCAATAAATAGCTGAGTACTTTTCTCTAAGAAAAAAAAAACAAAAATC
>JXOU01004988.1:2503-14000 GCA_001014815.1 Chaoborus trivitattus | reverse complement strand
ATTCTAGTAATTTTAGTAATTTTAGTAATTTAAGCTATGTTAACAATTTTAATAATTTCAGTGGTTCAAATAATTATAGATTTTTTTTGCATGCTCACAATTGTGGATCAATCATGAGAGGCCATCGTGCAGAGTTCGTTAAAATAGCAGCATTTTCAGCTGCATTTCTATCCGAAGGCAAACCTTCATTATTCCATGCTGCTATCATTGCATCGTCACACACCAAAGATAAAGGATCAACCCCTTCAGTAAATGGAACCATTGGCTTTAATAAAAAAAGAAGTATTAACCTCAAAACATAAAAATAAAGATCTGATTTCAAATTACTCTCGAATTTCTAAACGTTGGAATCCACAATTTCTCTTGCAACTCCACTCGATACATTCTCGTGAAGCACCCAACATAAGAAATAAAACATGCAACCAATAAAATGTCACCAGGCACCGTAACAGTTTGCATTTTCAGAAAAGAAATCGATTCACGCCAACGGACATTTTCAGACGCCAATCCGTTGACCAATCTGTGGGCTAAATCAATGGTAAATGATGTTTTATCGGCTTCGTCCTGACACTTTTGCTTGTCTGCAAGTGCAGCATCATAGTTTCCTTGAATGACGGCCAACTTTTCTTCCAGAGTGTTGATCATTGAAGTTAAATGCTCTAATTTTTCTTGAGCTTCTTTTAATTCCCTTTGTGCTTCTTCTAAAGCTCGTTGTTTGGGTTCGACAACCAAATAAACTTCGTAAAACTTGTATATGTTGATAACCCATGAACAGAGGCCTCCAGCAGCGGCAGACTTTGCCCGAACTTTATCTGGATCAAAATCTGAGCCGTGTAAATATGGAAGCAATGCTTTAATGACATCTGGGTGAATATGTTCCTTGTCATAATTTATGAGTTCGTTCAAAAATTGGTCGACTTTTGACATCATGATTTTACAGTTTTTCCAGCTTCGGTCTTTGGGTATTTTACCTTTTGGCGAAAATAAGACCAGGACAGCGGCACAGACGTTTACGACAGCATCAGGCGGTGAACCGAATGACTTCAATTCAGTCAAATTGTTCTTATCTAATGTGTTTAAAGCGGCTTGAGCGGCATACAATGCTGGCTGAGCTTTTCTCAAGTCTTCTTCACATATTTTTGCTTTCACGGTTACATCTTCTTCAATTATTCTCACCTTTTTTTCTTCCTCGGCTGCAAAATTTTTCTCTTTTTGAACTTTTTCGTTTTCGGCGCCAACAACAATAATGAGTTTGTCAGCTTCGGCGTTTTTCACCTTTAAAATTACTTCTTGGTCGGCAAGCTGAGCTTGCAGGGAATCGACTTGTTTCGAGCATTCTGCAAGTTTTAAAATACCATTTTCTAATCTTTCGATGCGGTCTAGAAGCTGAAGATTTTTTTCGGTCAATAGTTTTGAATACAAGGAAATTAGTTCTAAGAACGATTTTGGTGTCGTATAATTGTAGCGCCGTTCATTTTGAAGATAAGTCTGAGACATTTCATTAACAGTACCATGGACAAAGGCCATAAAGACTGACACAGGTTCAATAAGTTCTTCTGGAAGTGACTCAATTTCAGAGAGGAATCGATTAGATACAGATTCCAGAGCATCTCTAGGCCACTCGTGGAACCAGTCTATAGCAGTGCAATTCACTAAAGCTGGAAATTTCCGGGCTCTGATTCTTAGGGTTGAACCTACAGGTGAGAAGCATAAAACTACTTTGATAGATTTCCTCACTTTATCAATGAAATACTTCCAGCAGTTTTCTTTTGTATCCATTATTCCTAGTTGTTTAACCTCATTTCGGAGAGCATTCACGATATTGTCCACCTCATCATCTGCAAACAATTCGGGAATTTCTCCTGAAGAAAGAAGATCGTTGATGAGTACTAAAAATGATTCTTCTGCAACCTGAGCGTCAGTCATTAAAAACATGCATGGAACATTTTTAACGCCAGCTTTAATGTAGAGAACCGACAAATCAGCCTTCAAATCAGTTATTGAGTAACCTTTTCTTAGTTGTATTTGAGACACTTCCAATCCAGAAATAAATGAGGCTAATCTTGCCAAAGACTGTTTACCTGAGCCACCGACGCCAATCAAAAGTGCATTACCCCTGGGTGCTTCTAAAATTCGACTGATTCGACATATATGACTCATGGCGTCTTCGAAAAGAACTAAATTCATAGCTCCAACCATATCATTGTAGTTAAACTGTGCTTCATCCAATGTATGACTCAGACTCTCCCAGCTTTGGACCGGCATGTACTTGGGGTCAATCAGACCATCAGCAAAATGACAATAAATTTGTGGCTCGGAAAAAACTTTTCCATCGTCAAATTCATCGAATCCCTTTTTAACGATTTCGATCGTCAATTTCCGGAATGTTTCAATGTCCTTTTCTTCGACCAATTTGTCACCATAGACGCGTGCTGCTTCGTGAACCCAAAGTCTAATTAAAAAGTTTGGATCCGTGCAAGCGTCACCATTCGCAAATAGCATTCCTTGAAAAATGTTGGCCAAATCTCGCAAATTAAACTGATAATGAAACTTGACTGCTGTTGGCAGGAAAACTTGACTGATTTTTGTATGCAAAGCTAATGCGGAAGTTACAAGCGCCGCGCAAATTTTCTGCGTTGCGACAGTAAATTTATTTAGTGGATTTGCCAAATGCTGCGATAAAATTGAATAGTAGATCGAATAAAGAGGATCTCCTGAGGGAAAACTAACGGCAAAGACACAGAAATGTCTCTGTAATCTTGGATCGATTGTAAACGAACCAGCCGTTGGATTCATACAGGAAACAAATTGACAATTATGAATATCTTTCAAGGTTAATTTGGTTCGATCGTACCAATGTGTATAATCCATAAACTGTCTGATTAACGTGTGAGGCTGAACAGTTCCATAAGAGTCGACCTCTGGCATATTCATGTCATCAACGAAATAAATCATCTGCTTATTACCAGGTGGTCCAAAATTACGGCCAGCTTTTTTCTCTAATGGTTTTTCAAGAACTTTTTGCAGCATTTCAGATGTTGTATAAAAATTGAAGGGCACATTTGTGACCGCGTAGTTGTAAGATAAACTATTCAATTTGTCTGCCATTAAAACACTTTTACCAGACCCAGCACCACCGACTAGCATTACAGGGTGCTTCTTTTCTACTAAAATGTCTAAAAACCACCTTAATCTGGTCGTCTCTGCTGTAGGCACGAGAGTTGACTGTAACGGTATGTCGGTGTCCAATTCAAAATTCGGAACCAAATCTGTCCATGGTCGGAATTCTTTGGTTTCACTGTCAATGTAATAGTGGAAAATTGTTCCAGCCGTGGGAAATTTGACAATTTTAAATTCACTGATCCACCATTTATGGAATTCGGTCCTCCAATCTACCAATTGGTCCTGAAAAAGAGACGATCCAAAGCCCCAAATTATGGCGAACACGAAGTAAATTTCATACCAATCTTTTGGACAATCTTCCGGTAGATTTACGGGCGTTAAAAGACAGTCCAATAGATGGCACGTCATCTGAACCATAGCTATTTCTGTTATTGGTGTAATTCTTTTAAATCTTTTACTCGCCTCTAATAATGGTGGCATATATTTGTCAAAAAGAACCGACAAAATGCTGATTTCAAGTTTTCTAGTGTCCAACCATGAAGTTATGAATGGATTAGATCCAAGATCTTGCGGGTTTATGTACAATATTCCAGCCCTTGAAACTGTCGCTGGTGTCGCTGTTCTTAAATTTGAAATTTCAAATAAAAGGCGCATTTCTTTGGTTAGGGCAATCCTTTCATTACTTGCCAAAGTCAAGACTTTATTGTCATCCATGACCGTGTTAAGGCTTTCAATCCACATCGGGTCGATATCGCCATCTAGAACAATCCATTTAGGACCATTTCCACCCATATTTGCCTGATCACGCATTATCACCGAAAACAGGCCGTCTTTCCACTCTCTCGTTGCCGGATTAATAATACCAAAGAGCTCGTCATTCGTGACTGATTTAGGGTTCAAATCATTAAAATGTGGTCTTCTCTTTTGATTCTGATAAGTCTTGAAAAGGGCTTTCCATACTTGTGTTTTACCTGCTCCTGCATTACCGACAATAAAAACCGAATGTCTAACCGCAAAAAGTTCCTCCAATTGAACAACTTTCAAAATAAAATTATTTTCAGGTTGTAAATTTAGTTCCTCGGTTGACTCTTTGATAAGTAACTCAAATTCTTCAGAGCGTTTTCTTGGTACCTCAAGGGCTGGGAATAGATCACCAATAAGTCCCATGAAAACTGGCACGTCGTCGGTCACAATTTTAGGTATATTAAAATCTCTCAAGGCTCTCATCAATACTTGATCCTCTGGCCTTCCACGATCGCCTCTTTTCAATGTTCCTGCTACCACAAGAACTGATTTTATGGCTCGCAATCCCCAATCGTAGTGATCTTGCTTTGACAAGAGCTCTCTGCACAAAGTGTACAACGTAATAAACTTCCTCGCCAAAAGCCTTGCTTCCTGAAATCCTTCTGCTACCAACATAATTTCACAAATCAATTCAAAATCTGGTACAACCATAGCACAAGGCCGAAAAAGTGCCTTTAAATTTTCTGGCAATTCTGTTCGACCAGCATAACCAGGATTCATTGTGATGAAAATTCCAACGGTAGGTATCAATGAAATGGTCTCTCCCATAAAATTGAAAATCTGCTTTTTACCCTAAATTAAAAATGATAATTTTTTAGTGAAATTTTTAATAAGAAAATTATTATTTTTTATGGACATTGAGCTATGTACAAAGGCTTTTCTATTCTAAGAACATCTGTAACAGTTATTTTTACCTCACAGTCACTATACGTAGCATACTTTTTCCCTCCCTTATTCAATTAGTATAGAAGTAATTAAATGAAATAAAAATACCCTTAATAGATTAATAAATACCTTGATTGCATCTTGAATTGTTTTCACTTGAACAGCCACGACTGAAAGGACTTCAACGGAAATTCTATTGAATTCATCAAAGCATCCCCATGCACCAGTCTGTGAAAGTCCTTTATAGATGTTGCCGCAGGACTTGTAGTCCATTTGTTCGGAGCAGTTGAAGACATAGACCATAATTCCAAGAGCTCGTCCTAAATCTTTGGTAGTTTCAGTTTTTCCGGTTCCAGCGGGGCCTTTTAAAATTTAAAATTAATTAAGTAAATTACATTAAATGTCTTATATCAGCAATTTAAGTTTTTTCTTAATTTTTCACTGGTTGAATTTTTTTTTTTTAAATAATAAAACTCTGAATATTATAAAACTTTCAAGAGGTAATCTTTAATCCCAAAACAGCTAAAATTTAAATTTAAATTTTTCTATTTATTTTGTTAATTCTAGATTCTGCTACGTGCCCTGGTCTAAGAGTCGCAACTTTTTGACAAAAAAGTTAATTTGAAAAATTTCGACCAGTTCAAATTTTGATAATTTTCAGTTTTTACCAAAATTTTGAAAATCGAACTTTTTCAGGGGTACCTGATATGACCATATAATATTTTTCGAGAATCTGCTCGACACGGCAAGCCTAAAAATGTCTTAACTTTGACTAAAAAGTCTATTTGAAAAATTTCGACTGGTTCAAATTTCGAATCATGTTTCAAAGTTTGATAAAAATTATAGGCCATGGCATTGATTTTAAGGAAAATACTAGACCTACCAACAAAAACAAATTAGAAGCAATTTAAAATCAATTTCTTACAAATTTGCCCATGGTCCTATTTGGCCATTTTTTGACCATTAGAACTTATATTTTGGGAAAATGATACTATACTATACTATTCAGGTTAAATACTATTCTTCGAAAAGAAATATTTTCCAACCTTTCAAAAATTGACACAAAATTATCCAAAATTGTTCAAAATTTAAAAAAATTATCCAAAATTGTTCAAAATTTAACAAAATTTATCCAAAAATATTTAAAAAACTGTCAAAAAATTGTCAAGAATTGTCATAAATTGTCAAAATGTTTTAAAAACTGTTACTAAAAAAAACTGTCAAGTTTAAGTCTGCCATCATTGTTGGATCATTGTATCACATATTTTAATTATATCTTATTTTACACTAAATCAATGTACCTACAAATCAAAGACATTTAAAAATTTAAAATTTGTCCATGGCCCTATTTGACAATTTTCTGACCGTTAAGGCTCATATTTTGATAATTACTGCTAATAATAGTATTTCAAAAAAATTCTACAAAGTTTCGTAATTTTTGGATTTTTTTCAACAGGGTAGTATGCTGCTTCTCGTCAAAACATTTTGTATCCGCGATTTGCTAATATAATTAACCAGATCGCATCCGTAGATCGATGTTGATTTTTCCGTTTTAAATCCGTTTATAATCCGTATTTTCAATTTCATTTTTTGATAAATCTTTTTAAATATCAAATTGGGAAATCTAACCTCATTTAATTTAATTTATATGGTTTCACATGGTTGTACATGTTTTTCCTATATAATAATTTACGATCTACTAGATTTTTGCCATACATTTACCACTTTATTTTTATGTCCTAATGATACCGTTAGAGTATTGTCGAGGACTTCTAGGACCAAACATTTTTTTTCATTCCTATTTTACTCACCAGCTGGTGCTCCACCCATGATTAAGTGCAAACTCTGCGTCAAGGTTATGTAACATCTATCGGTCAACGGTGTAATAACTAATCTAGGTGTATTGCCTAAATATTCATAATCATATTTGAATTGAGCATCACAAATATTCGCATAACAATCTTGCACATTAATGTCCCAACGGTGACGCAACTGACTTTGCCATTGAAACGCCTGACCAGATTCGACTTTTTGAAAGATCATTTTTGCAACAACGTCACGAGAATGCACGTCAATGGTACAAATGGTCATGATTTTTTGTCGGTCACCAGCGTCCAATTCACCACAAAGAAGTCCAATCAAAGCATTCAATTGCATAATTTGTTTTTTCTGATAGTCTTTCAGGGAATTTTCATAGCCTTCTTCTAATTGAGAAAAAGCTAGGTTAACTTCAGTGGTCCACCAAATTTGAGTGCCACAGAGAGCTGGCTGAGCAGGCCAATCAAACACCCAAGCGTCTCTGGGCTTTTCTCCATAACTGTCAACAGCTTTTTTGAACAAGTCTCTTAACGTGTTTCGCATGCTGGTTGTTACGCGATTTAGCCAAACTTCGACTTTACCACTGCAGTCACAGGGCTCTTTGAAGGCTACATACTCTTCATTTTCTTTTGATATCATTCCAGAAGCATTTTTATTGCCTCCTTTCGCAAATACCAGTTTGGCCAAAGAATCGTACAATTTAGTCAAATGTTTAGCAACTAATTCCGGTTGATTTCCATTTGATAGAATGTCTAGCAAATCAGCTGAAGATACGAAATAAAATCGCGGATATGCCAAGCGCTTTGTTTCCAGATAATCATTTAAAGCCTTCTCACAAAGAACTAAATCCGCTATAAGCTTTTCCAATTTATCGCAGAGATTAGGTTTGTTTGTTGCACGAACAATGTTTCTGTTCGATAGCATTTCAGTTAAAAGAGATTTAAATTCGCGGTCAATTGAGTCAAATCGTCTTGAGTCTTCTGGCAGCTGACTGCGAATGTCCTCAGAACCGATAAAAATACTTTCCAAGTACATCCATTTGCGCTGCACTTCGAACCACGCTGCAATTACTTGATCTGCATTTGACAGATTGACCTGCCATTTGGTGACCTCCTGTAGGAAATAAGCGACATACTTTGAGGACATCAAATTTTGAAGTTGGACCTGATTCTCCTCCAACATTTCAATGACCTCTTCAGAGACGCGAATCAGAAGCATTCCTAAGAAATTAAATGAAAGAAAAATATTATGGTAGAATTATAGCCCGTATATATTTTTTTTTCAACCGTTGGCTGGCTGAGTGAGGTATTTTAAGTAGAATTAAATTGTAAATTTATTAAAAATGGTATTTTTTACCTGTACGATCATGGCTTTCCGTTTCAAATTCCAAATCTTTCCAATTGTTTGACAAATCATTGAGAACTTTTTCCATAACTTCTTCTTTTTTACTTTTATCCACGATATTTTTTACTTCTTCTTCGTATTTATGCAAATTCAAATCTAATAAATCGGCAAATGTTGTTCTATCGTCCATACGAAACCGTACCTAAATTGATAAAATTTGAAAAATAAATTAATTTTTTATTTGAAATAAAGTTTTGCATGCTATAAATTTGATTTATTCTGAGGGATGCGAAGAAAATGAGCCGATTGACAAGTTTCTCGTCCGTCAAAAGTTTATTTGTTTTTGGAATGATTGATAATTTTTGAAAAGAATATTACAGTTTTTTAATAATGAAACAAGTTTGACCATTTTTTAATTAATTTTTTACAATTTTTTGCTGGTTTTGACAATTTTTGACAATTTTTTGCTGTTTTTGACAATTTTTAAAAATTTTTGAAATTTTTTGACAAGTTTTTACAATTTTGAAATATTTTGACAATTTTTGTTAATTTTGGTAAATTTTTGATAATCTCTGACAATTTTGACATTTTTTATCATTTTTTTACAATTTTGAAATTTTTTTAACAATTTCTTAGAATTTTTGATAATTTTTGATAATTTTTAACAATTTTGAAAATTTTTTGACAGTTTCTAACAATTCTAAACAATTTTGGATTTTTTTTGACATTTTTTGACAATTTTTTACAATTTTTGACAATTTTGTACATTTTTTGACAATTTTTGACATTTTTTGTCAATTTTTGACAATTTTTGACAATTTTTGACAATTTAATGACTATTTTTTGACAATTTTTGAAATTTTTTGACAATTTTTTACAATTTTTGACAGATTTTGTCAATTTCTGACAACTTTTGTAAATTTTTGTTGATTAAAAAAAAATTTTAATTTTTGGAATTTTTTGACAATTTTGGAATTATTTTTGACAATTTGGATTTTTTTACCATTTTAAACAAATTTTGCAAATGTGTGCCAATTATTAATTATTGCAAATTTTATCAAATTTTTANACAATTTGGATTTTTTTACCATTTTAAACAAATTTTGCAAATGTGTGCCAATTATTAATTATTGCAAATTTTATCGAATTTTTACAAGTTTTGAAAGTTTTTAACAGTTTTTTTTAATTTTTTGACAATTTCTGACAATTTTTTGACAAATTATTTTTATTTTAAATTTTTGACAATTTTTTTTTTCATATTTCAAAAAACATTAAAACTAATAATCAAAGATACTAAATTTAATATATTAAACAGAACTTTTTGTGACTTCCTTTTTGGTGGTTTTGTTTAACATTTATGCTTCGCATCCCACCAATATCTAAATCCACTTCCTAAAAAATTTTCTACGCTATAAGAAATAAGAAATTTATATTTAATCAAACCAGCAAATCAATTCCATAGATTTGTAGCAGCTTTTCAGTAGAATGTCGTCGCATTTAAATAAAATAAAAATGAGGAAAAAGAGAGAAAAAGAAAATTATTTGTATTTTCATGAAGCAGTACTTCCGGCCACATATTTTAAGCTTTTTAATGTCAGAGGTTTAGCTGAGGATGTTTATGCTTTATTTGCAGAGAATTGGATTTATAAAATAGACCATGTTTTCGTATTTATTCGTACATATATACATGACTAGAAAATGTTTGGATAATTTTCATGCTGCATGTAGTTTTGAATTTGATATGTTTTATGTTGAATCACATTTGTGTTTTATATGTTTTGTTTTGATTTTTATTATCCATCTAAAGTTTAAAATGTTGTCAATTTTGATGTTAATTTAGCTGGACGATTATGAATTAGTTTGATAAATCAAAATTAAACCACATTTTTGCTTTTTGCAATGGCAATGACCAAAAGCTATATTATTTTGCCCTAAAAGTGACTTTTTGAATGGAACGTCTCCCACGGGTGGGAGTGTGTTTTCACTACCGATCATGACCTCCTGTCCTACCATTTTTGGTGCCCAATAACGGACGTTTCTTTCATACGATCTTTGCACAAATTAGTAGAAAGGTAGGAATAGTAAAACTACAGTGCAAGTTCAAAGATGAGCTATGAGGTTCCAAAAATGGCAGCAGACTTTCACTTTGAGTGTTTTTATTAAAACTGAGGCCCTGACCTTATTAATGCTCAGATCTTTATCAAATTTGACTATAAGATTAATTATACCAATGGCTAAGAAATATGGAACAATTTTTTTATAAGATCTAAAAAATGGCGGCAAACTTTCTTAATTTTTTTTATCTGGATAAACTTAAAATACCTACTTGTCCAAAAAATACAGAAATTGCCAGAAATTGCCATGAGCTNAAATTGCCAAATGGGAGCGTTGGCAAATTTGTTTTTTTTTAATTTTCCTCAAAAAAAAAAGTTAAAATATATCGCCGTTATTGAATCCTCATAGCCCACCTTCGAACTTGACATTTAGTTTTATTACATCTATGTATTAGCCAATTTGTGTAAAGATCAGATTGAAACTACGTCCGGTATTATGCACAATTTCAAAAAATCTTGATTTTGAAAAAAATCTGGAATTTCAAGATTTTGCAAAAATCTTACTATTTTAAAAAATCTGAATTTTGGGATCCAAAAAACTACAATTTCAAAGAGTTTCATTGGTCACTACGCCATCTACGATTCATGTGCACAAGTGAATTTCAGAGTTTTGTTATTTTTAAATAAGCTGATAGAATTTCAAATGTAATTCAAATCTGTTTATTCAGATACGTTGCAAAAAGCTTACAATCAATTATTGGATCTGCATTTAGTTTTAAATGGTATTAATAATGTTTTGCTATTCAAGGACTCAAACCACAGTCTTTTTTAAATAAGATAAACCGTTAGTTCAGTCCTGCTTCACCAAAAAAAGTAGAAAATTGTAAAATGTCACACCTAACGTAAATGACATTCAATTTAAAAAATAAACAGTTTATTTATTTTTTCATTTCTGTGACCTTTACCCTTGAAAAATACTTAAAAACTTTTAATGTTTATGATGAGTAGAATAAAACATGTTCTGGACTTATCGTATTTTTTCTATGCAATTGCTCGTTAAATTTGGTTGAATGTTGAAGAAAGTTTTCATCAAAAAACTAAAAGTTTTGCGTATCATTAATGTATAGCATGTATAGTATCAAGTTTATGAGCTTTTATTCATCATCTCAACTTGGTTATGATGATAGAATGTTTTGTATGATGCATTGCATGTGTTAAATGTTAAATAATGTTTTGGCTTATTTTGCCATGCAGAGTTTATTAAAATGCATATGAAAATGAAGCTTGTTTATGGATAATATATTCACCAATATACACTACAGGAAGCTTATTCTATTTAGAAACTAAAGGCAAATCCAAGGATGGATTAAAAGCTTTTAGCTTTATGATTATTAAAGCAAAGCTTGTGTGTGTGTGTGTGTGTGTGTGTGTGTGTGTGTGTGTGTGTGTGTGTGTGTGTGTGTGTGTGT
>JXOU01004822.1:0-14796 GCA_001014815.1 Chaoborus trivitattus | reverse complement strand
AACATTGAAAAAAACAATAAAAAGTTAAGGGTTTTTTTAATAACAAAATATCATTAAAAAGATAAAGTTAGGACCATCAGCCTTATTTTTTCTAGTTTACGTATTTTAGGTTAACATTAATAATACAAGTTAATTAAGCTCACTAAAAATTAAATAAACGAAGCTTGACAATTTACATGAAAGATCATATATTTTTAGGCTTAAAAAGCTAAACACATTGATTAGTAATTATAGAGTTTATTTTTATATATGCAACAAACCATATTGTTAGACAAATAATTGCACATAAATATAAATGTAGAGAATAGTAATCAAAATTACAAGTAATAATTATTAATCATAAAAAGCACATTTAGAAACATGTTATTAATTCTTTCTAATTACCTATCGTTATAATCTTATAATAATAGAAATTTTGCCTGTATGGTTATGGATCGGTCATTGGTGTTTAGAGAAGCCTGTCTGTTAACTCAAAAAAAAATTGCATAATTTTCTGCATTAAGAACTCAAACATTTTAAATGCTAGATTCGTGTTCTTTTTTATTATTTTTACCACTTTTTGAATAAAAAAACTTGATGATGCAAGAAAAAGCATATAAAGAGCGAAAAACATGTGTAAGTTTTCAATGAATTTTTTAGTTACTAGTTGATCTTAACGGGGGATGAGTTAAAGGTGTAAAATATATTTTGACAATTTTATAAAGATTTTCTCATTTTGCTTAACAAAGCGTAACAAAATCTCAGCTCCACACCTAAATTAAAATTTCATTTAAATTTTTTTTGTTTTGTTAAATTTTTTTTAAATTTTTGTGTTACGTAATTGAAGTATAACCCCTTAATAAAAAGTTGGTTATTTTTCCTTCCAGTTATTATGATTTTTCATACAACTAAAAATAGAACCCACCTGTGTATGCACAGCTTTTTGGTCAACTTCTAACCTAAAATAAATCAAATATAATAGAGAATATTTTTATATGGAAACTTTTGGTTGCCATTTAGAGAAAAAATATTTGTGAAGTTAAAATATTAAAATGAATTTTATAAATTGAATAAAAAACCGTTTTTATTAATTTTTTAACATTAAATGAAATTTGTAATTTTAATTCATTTTACATGCATTTTTATATGGTATATATTTTTATATTGTTGCCGTATGGAGTCAAATTTAGTTGTCATATGTTTGTCATTGGAGTTATCAATGGATTTCAACCTTTTGAAAATTCAACATATACATAAATTATAATTTAAAAAAAGAGTAAAAACTGATTTTTTGAGAACTTAAAAAAAAATTACCTTAAGGGTTGTCCTTAAACTATGTCTCGCTCTTAGGGGCTATACTTTAATTGCGTAACGCAGTATGCAAAAAATCAATAAAATTAGGCCATTCTCGGTCATATCACAGGCTAAATATATATTTAGTCTGGTCACATTTTAAGAATTTAAAAATCCACCGGTTGCATTACTTTGAAACTTTGCGGTTTTACAGTGTGACCTAGAATTGGACAGAAAAAAAACATTTTTTCGAAAAAAAGCCTTTATTGTTAAAAGTGACATCATTGTGGAAGAGATGTTTCAGAAAACGTGACGCTTGTTGAAAATGTGACGTAATTTGTGAACAGTAAAAATAACTGCTTTCTACAAAAGAAAACATTGTCAAAAATAATTTTTGAAATTTTTGTACAATTTTTAAAACACAACAACAAAATATGTTGACAAACGTTGATCTAATTATAAATTTTTCCAATTTTAAAAAACGTTGTAAAATTAAAATTAAAAAATCTATTAAAAAAAAAAGAAATTGACAATAGTTTTTTTTGAAAATATTAAAAATAAAAATGTAGGTTTTACTCAAATTTAATCACTTAAAATTAAAATTAAACCAATTTAGAATTAATTATTCGGCTTAAAATTGTTTCAACAAATTACACCTTCGACTCATCCCTCTTTTACTTACTTTTTCATTCATAAAGTGAATGTCGTGTTAAAGTTCTATTTTTAATGTTCTTCATTGTGATGATTTATGTTTTATATGCTCTTTTATTGTAGTTTATTGCATGATTCTACATTTTTTGCATAAATCATGTGTGAAGTTCTGTTTTATTTTAAATATTTTTTTCTTGTAATGAACAAAGAAATGCAGCAGCAGTTCCGTTTTTCGAGGACAGTTTTTCAATGACTTCATTTCGTTCGGTTTTCTCATGATAAAATTATAAAAATAATATTAAAATTCAAGTGCCATGATTGCGGTTTTTAAGCCATTTTGAACTCTATAACGAGTTCATTTATTTTTACTATGGCAAAGTGATTTATCATCAAATTGAATCCAGAAGAAATCGAAATAGAAGCTAAAAATAAATTTCTTTCTTATCAGTTTGAAATGTGGGCTGAATGATGGAAACGAACGGTTTTTCTTATCGAACAAGAACAAATGATTCACAAAATCACATTAGAAAATCATGTATGTGAGTCAATTTTATTGAACTCTGATTTGATTGATATCAGCTAATAAGTCTTAAAAACGCTTGTTGATTTAATAATATTTATGATAGATTACAATCAAGTTTTTTACAGCCATTGATGCTAGATCGCTAGATAGAAGTTATTTTCCATGAGTTTTTTCGATGTACCGTAGTTTTGCTTCATTTGGGTCAAAAAACGTATTTTTCCACAAAAAACTATAGGATAAGTGAAATTTTTCAATGTAGTTCTAGTCAATTTCTAAATATTTTTCATTCAACGAGAAAAATAGAATTGACAATAAAATTTAGCACCTAATAGATTCTCCAGATGCGGGCCAATATTGATGAAAAATTATTTTAAAAAAATTTACAAAAAATAAAATTGTAAACTAATTTTTATAAAATTTTATTTTTTGTTGGAATTTTATATTTAATTTTGATGATGACAGTTGACAGATGTCATTTGCCATTTGGGTTTACCTATATGGATAATGACAGCTATCAAACTTTTTCTCAGCGGTCAAAAATCAAGATTTGTCTATGAAAACAATAATAAAAATATAAACAAAATAGTAAAAAAGTTCGGTGAACTGTTGGTAAATTTCAAAGATGTAAGTTTTTGACTTTGGGCCCTATTCAGACGGTAATAAAGATTCGTTTCAGATACGTGACTAAAAAAAGAACAATGTTCTTTAATATTGAAAAAATCAGTTCATAAAGTGCCCAAAAATTATTGATTTGACAATTGTAACAATATTTATACAATAAAATTAAAAACTAATGGTCAAAACAAGTCAAAAATATCACTCAAACTTTGGAAAAACGTTCAATTCACGAATCTTTATATGTCGTCTAAATGGGAGGTAAGGGACTATATCCCTGCATGGATAATGACAGCTCTCAAACTTTTTCCCAGCTATCAAAAAATCAATTTATCCATGTAAACAATAATAAAAATGTAAAGAAAATACTGCTGCCTGCCATAAAAATATCTAATTTGTCAGTATTTTTTTAAGAAGAGATTTGTGACAAAGTATGACACAAAGGTATTGGGTTTTTTTACGTTACGTTACTAAACTACAGCCCCTAAGTAAAAAAGGGAACAATAATATGAATAACGTAATTTATCATTTTACCGTTTCATTTTCAAACTATTCTTTTGGATTTAGTTTTTTTATTTATTAGTCTTGACCGTTTTGTTTAATTTTTACACGTTTTTTTTCATTTTTGATCGATAAAATAGATATTTCCGACCATGTTTTTTTTTATTTATACATCGTTGAATAGTTTTGAGAGTTTTTTTTATTTTGACCAAGTTTTTTTCAAAATTCAAAATTTGTCTATTTTTTACCTTTTTCCCTGTGCATTTTATTTTTGACATTTGAATTTAAAACTGGCGAGTATCAAATTATTTTTGACAATTTTTTTTCCATTTTGATGTTTATTTTTAAATGTGAAGAATGTATTTATAATTGTAATTAAATTCTACAATTTTTAAAAACTAATATTTTTGCAAGGGGCTCCTCAAAGATAGAAAGAGGTAACTGGGAAGTAACTTTACNAAAACTAATATTTTTGCAAGGGGCTCCTCAAACATAGAAAGAGGTAGCTGGGAAGTAACTTTATNACAATTTTTAAAAACTAATATTTTTGCAAGGGGCTCCTCAAAGATAGAAAGAGGTAACTGGGAAGTAACTTTACAAGATGGAACTTATGAATTCCATCCTTGCGAAGCCCCTTGTATTTTTGTTTGCTTAAACAAATTTGGCAATCTGCAGCTAAATGACAAACAATTATTATAATTAAAGCTTATTTTATTTTATTTTTATGTTTATTTAATGTGGTGTATTGTTTATTTTATGTTTTTATTTACTGTGTAACCGTCCTTACTAACCTTAAATTTAAGTGTGTTGGCTTCAAAACTAACCTCTAAATTAAGATAAAATGGCTTTTATAGTAACAGAATTTGTAACCGCAAAAAAGAAATGTTCATTAAATACATTTACATTTTTTTAATAAAATTACTATTTTTGGTGTTTTTCTCATACATAACATTTTATTTTGCATCCGTCGTGTTATTAGGAGGCCGTAATCAATGAACTGAAGCTGAAAACAAACGTCAAAGACATGAAGTTATTGCACCAGGATGAAGTTTACAATGGTGCTCTAGAAGACATTTTAATGGGCCTGAAAAATGAACCATACCGAAGGGCCGATGCTGTCAGGCGAAGTCAAAGGAAGAAAATTGATAGCAATCGATTATCGAGGACCATGGAAGAAATGGAATTCTAATAAAAGTTACTAGAATATAAAAAAAATATTTTGTATTTTATGAAAGTATACAAAGAAAAACATACTGTAAAAATTTTTATTTAAAATGTATTTGTAAGATTTTGCTGGATTTTTTACGCCAGCCCTCGTAAAAGATTGAATCTATAAAATTAAAGAAAGTGAATTTTCTGGCACAATTTATTATAAAATGAAGACTTTTTGTAAAAAAAAACGAATCTAAAATGCCTTTCAACAAGACAAAGTTTTGGTTGTATTCAACACATTTTTGTACAATTTTGTAAATATTTTTTTAAATATATTTATAAGCTTATCTAGAAAACAATGGTGCGTAAATTGGGTGACCAATTTTAGGTGTTTTTTTTAAACGTCATGTATACAGTTTTTAGAGTCATATTTTATTTTATTGGGTTAGATTCAGTGGTAAATCATTTTCCTCTGTCCAGTTTTTGTTAAATATTTTCGCATAATATGTTTTTTTCCAAATATTTCAGTTTTAACTTCAAATTGTCCCGTTTTTTCCAAAATTTTGAAAAAAATGGGTCATGATGTCGGGTTAAAAAAAAAAAAAGATTTTTTTTTAAATTACTTTAAACTGGACTAAAATTTTCTAATTCAATTTTAAAGTAAATTTCATAAATTTAAATTCTTTTTGGCCATTTTTATTAATTTTTAGATCAATATTTGAAGGAATTTTAGTTTTAAACAATAATTTTGGTGAATTTATTTTTTTTTCTGTGAAAATATAAATTTTTGATAAAATTGATAAAATTATGATTATTTTTAAGAAATGCTTTGCCTTTTTTGAATAATATTTTATTTTTAGCTATTTTTGAAAGAAAGGTTAAAAATTGAAACAGTCAAAATTGGTCATCGAATTTTTTAAAAAGCACCTAAAATCAAACGCACATACATATGCAAAAAATTGGAGCAGTTAAGAAATTAATTTTATTTAAAATTTACTATTTTTCGAAATTAATTTATGAAATTTAATAATCGGCACTTGATAAAAAAAACTGCTCCATAAAAGTTATGTCAATGTTTTAGGGCAATTTTGCCAAAAAAATGAGTAAAAATTAAAATCAGTAGAATGTGATACGTTTATTAATAGATATGTAGAATAATTTTCCATTTCATCAATTAATTTAGTCATTTATAATCATATATTAGGCTCATAAAACGCATTTTCATGGTGAATTTCACCAGTAAATTTGGGTTAAAATAGAATTTTGCCTTCATTCAAAATTTAGAAGAAAATTTATGTAATTTATATGCAATGATATTTTACGACACTGTAATTTGGTGCCCAATGAAGAAAAAATAATAAAGAACATTTTGCCATCAAATTTTGGAGTTGAGTTTTTTTTAAAGATCTATAAAAATAAATTCAATAGTAGATTTTATATTTATTTTAATGCCATACTTCCAATGGTGGTCTAAATCTTGCATACAATTAAGTTGGCCATATGGCGACCATCTTACATTTTTAAACACTTTTTACTTTTGGAATCAGGAAGGGAAAAAGAGACGATTGGGAACCTATTCAAGAGTCAAAAATGATTCTTTTAATTAGCTTAACACAAACATGTCTGTAATCGATTTTTACCCTATTTTTTTCATTTTGAAAATTTGATTCTGAAAATAAATGTTAACCACGATTTTGTAAAAAAGGATTTTTCTTTTTTCTTAAGTTTATCGATAAAAACAATCCAGTAATTAAAGAAATACAACCACAAGTAGTCTGTGAATTCCGAAAAATTAAAAAAATATTCAAAATAGGGTGAATGATCGATTAAAAGCACTAATCTATTAAAAGCGCGTTTTATTGGAGTTACATTAAATACTTCCGAATTTTTACAAAATGTATTTGGAATAGCTATGAAATTTTAAACATTCTAGAATACAGTTGTGATTTTTTTATAGCATAATATAAAGACTTCATAATTCCTAAAAACAATATTTTTTGCAAAGAATTTTTTTTTCACTTTTTTTTAAAAACAGCTGTTTTCTACATTTTTGTACTATGCAAACTTTGAGCTGCATTTCTGACGTGTTTTTCGGGTCAATCCATAATTTTTCAAGCTTAATTTTAATAAAATAATCTTCAGAATTAGTAAAACAATGTTTATGCTTATAATTTTCAGTAGTTTAGTGTAAATTTTGATTTAAAAGCATACAACTATTAATCTATTAATGGCACTTTGTGAACTATTAATGGCGTGCTAATTTTTCTTGTATGAAATTACAAATATTGAGTCAAATTTGGTTTTAAAGTCAACAAACAAGCATAAAGAGATAGAAATAAACAATTAAAACTAATTGTGTTTGATTAAAACATTTAACCAAAAAGGTGACAAATATTGTAAATTGGCCTAAAATCGACCAATAAATGGCAAGAAAAAAATTTATCAGAAGTAATTTTTATTAAAAGACTTTCATTTTTCAGGCATTTTGAAAATTTTCAGTTCAAAAATACAACATTAAATACACATACTATTAATAGATTTGGTAAAGCCATCCATAGATTTAACGGTCATTAATCGATTCTGAAGATCCTGCACATAACGCTTTGAAAACAGAACAAAAGTAAAATGAAAGCATAAATGACCACTATTTTTGAAAAACTGAAAGTTCAATCTTTCAGAAAAATTTCATTATAATTTTATGTTGTAAATGTGAGTCAAACTTTTTTGGGTACTAAAACATACTTGTAATCGATCATTTACCGATTTACCCTATTATTTAGTTTATCACACCACCACAAAAAGCGCTCGCAACTATAAAAGGTATAACTATTCGCTGACTGAAGCGCTCGCAACATAAAAGAGTATAAATATTTTCAAGACTTTCTAACATCGTCATCGTTCTAAATGGATGACGGCAACACTGAATTGTAGACAAGGTTCTTATAATGCCCAATGCGTTCAGAAAATGAAAATATATTTTCTCAATTATCTCTCATGGCAAATGAACTATTGCAATAATTATTACATTTCATGAAAATTCGATAACAATATCAAAGTAATCAGTAAAAACTGAATAACGGATAATCGTAATTAACGAGATAAACTGTTGTTAAAAAATTGATTGAAGGAAAAAAAAGTTACGTAGAGTAAGTTGAATCATCATCAAAATAAATTTAGTGAATAAATAGTGCAAAATACTAATAAAGTGTTAAATAATCTAAATAATGTGATTAGTGAACTACTGTGGACGTTTTTGTGCGTCTAATAATCAATTCAGGTGAGTAATGGAAGATTTTTTCACGAAACTTTTTTGCCCAACTCCACTCGGAATCATTTGACATTTTGCCTCCATCATTTTCATTCTTTTTCCTTTTTGATAACACGATTCTCTTTTACAAGAAAAAATCGCGATTCTGTGATTTTTATTTCCTTGTTTACCCTTTTTTGGTTAATATAATTGCTATTTATTTGTTTTTGATTGATTTATATACACACTAGCCGATAATACTAAAATTATTTGTTATCACCCATGCCCATATGTGCGCTTCCTGATTAAGAAAAATGAATTTCATCCCAAAATCTTATTGATAATTGCAAATAGTATTTTGATTGTGTATTCATATCGACAAACCATTTTCTTGCTTCTTGGAAGGAATATTTACATTTAACTGGTTTAAGGTTATCAATATTCATTCAAGTCCGTGCACCTTTATGTGGTCAGTTACATTAATCGAATTGTTATTTTTATTACCTTTGGTATATTTGACATATTTTTTGGTAGAATTACGTGGTTTAAGGCTTGTCTATCATTTTATACGCATTAGAATACTTTGGGAGTTGCTACACAATAATTTTTGATAATGCTATGAATTCTGCAAGAAATAAAATTGTGGTGGGGTCCTTGAATCGACAAAACTGATGATTTTAAATAGGTTCTTATGATCAGATATGTCAAAAAATGGCATTAAGATCCTCAAAACATTAAAAGTCACAAAAAATTATTAATGGATTTTTTTGTAACATCTGAAAATTTTCATGTGGTATGAAATATCCAAAAGGGATATGAAATTATCCAAAAGTGTCGAATTAAAGACAATGTTACGGTAAATATTGAATATAATATAATATTGCTCTGAATTCTCGTCGTTTTTAATTTTGGAAAACTTTTGAAACAATCGCAAGGTACAGGAAGACTAGAAAGGACCGTAAACCTACTTATTCATTTCTAGTAATCTTGGTTTGTCAAACTTATAGGTAAAAAATCTGTTCTTATTTCAAAAAATACATGTTTCCAAAAAATAAAATATTCTATCAAATTTGTATTTGGTCAATTGGTCTTTTGTAAATTTTGAAAGCTTTCGAGATGGTGGGCTATCGCTGCATCATATTTTTGAAAATGGTCCAAACCATTAATAAGTCTTCTGAATAAAATTTATCGTGTTTCTCTGTACTAACGTTATTAATCAAAAACATGGGCCAGTTATTTATAGCACAATTTTCGGAAAAGGCAAAAAATTTAGGCATTCTAAAAAACCTACAAATTTACAATGGCTGTTAAATCAGCTTTAATTTGTCTTGGCGCAATTGTTTTTTCCCAAAAAATCAAATATTTTCTACCTATAAAAAGAAATCTGTCAATTTTTCAGAAAATTCGAGTTTTCAGTATTCTTTTGACAGGGTATCATGTCCGTTTTTATGTTATTTTTTAATGTAATGCTTGATTTTTAATATTAATTTGTCTAACATGCAGGGATGAGCAATGACTTTATAAAAAATGTGCTCAGTTTAAAAAAATAAAAAAAAATCTGATTGTGCTCCCAAAAAATGTGCTCGACCGGTCTTATAAAACAAAATTTTAAGACGAAACAACTGTTTGGTAGCAAATTCGATTTTATGTTAAAAATCTTAGTACACATTTCAAAGTTTGATTGCGGCGTAGTTTGACTACGCCATCTGTATTCCATGATCCAAGTGAACTTCATATTATTTTTAAGTAAGCTATAAAAAAGGTCGATTGAAATCTGTCCACTGGTTAAGAAACATTTATTGTTGGATACAAGGCAATCCATCAAGCTTGGATTTGCCTTTAGTTTTTTATTGCATATTCTCTGCCTTAAAACATGTTTTTACCGAAAATAAAAATCATGTTTTTCCTTCGAATTGGGTACTGAGAAAGCTTTATAGTAACAAGTTACCATAAACGAACAGAAGGATACCAAAAATTCAAAGGCTGAATTCCAAAAAGTTTTAGTTGGGTGTTTACAAAGAGTGGTCCAAAAGGGTGAATGACCCCATTAAGTCGAACATAAAATGGCTGCATTAAAAATATTTGCCCCTTGCAAAAATTAGAAAAAAATCTAAAATGTACACAATTGTGCCCATAAAATGTGGATTGTGCTCAAAAACAAATATACTCATAGGTGCTCCCAGGTCTAAATATTTTTGTAAATTGTTCACACACTTGAAAAGTCGGTTCTAAATTCAATTTGATCATCAAGGGAAAAAAATTAGTGAAAATCTTGCTTCAGATGGCTGGTCCAAAAAATTTATCAATAATTCTGCTACCATATACTGAGAAATTGAATTTAGAACCGACTAATTAATGATGAACAAAAAGGTGGTTTTGTTCACGACGTGTCTTTTACTGTACTGAGATACGCTTTTGCAGTGAACGGCCCAATTTATTCGGCCTTTCTTTATAGAATCTCCTGTGGTATATAGTAATATTTACTATAATAATATTGAAGCCCTGATAAAATTTTCAGTCATTTTGACCCATTTTTGATATGTACCACATATAATTATTTTGAAAGTACATATCGTAAATTAAAATCAACATAAATATTGTCATGTCCAATAATCGATACGTATAAAGAAAATCACGTGCATATGCAAAATCTCGTGGTGAATTTACTTCGAATTAATGTACCACTAATAAATGTTCTTCTTTTATTTTCATTGTAGGCGTTCCTTTCTGTAATAAACAGCATTTTGACTAAAAATTTGTGGAAATTCGTAAATTTTCCACGCAAAGTATAAAAAACTTACATCAGGAGATAAATTAATATCAATTTCAAAAATGGATCGGGACCGAGATCGTAGTAGCAAACATTCGAAAAAACGTTCAAAGAAAAGCAGCAAAAAGTCCAAAAAGAAGAGATACTCTTCCAGCGATGAAGATCAATCTTCATCAGCAGACGATCACCGACCATCGTCCAAGCAACAGAAAAACAGTTCTAGCTCTATGAAATCAGCCACTGAATACTTGTCTGACGTCAGTTCTGATGATTTTTCAGCTCCCGAAGCCGGTGAAATTGAATCGGAGGGTGAAATGTCACCGTCTCAGAACAAGAATCTTAACGCTTCGGAGTCTAATCCTAGTACATTTAGGAAATCTACTGATTATGAAGCTACTCCTAGCAAAATTATGTACAGCGGGAAAAATACTAATACTGACTACATGAACAGTAAAAGTCGAATTGTTGTACATGCGTCTACAACGCCACGCGACTTAAACCCAATGTCGGACAACAGAAGAACTATCATAGCTGGTTCGCCAATTAGCAGCTCCCACTCGTCCATGTCTCGTTCAAAACGCGACATATCCTCGGACAATTCGTCCATGAAACGAAGGCACGAAGAAGAAGCCGTGCTGGAAGGTGAGGAAGAAGAATACGAACCCGAAGAAGAAATGGACGAAATCGAGGACGATGGTGGAGGCGAACGTAAGCGAAAGAAAAACAAAAAGGACAAGAAACATAAGAAGAACAAAAAGTCAAAGAAAAAAAAGAGGAAAAGGCAAAAATCAATGTCAAGTATAGAAACAATATCGGACAACGAGGATTCCCTATTGGAATGCGAATCGCTTACCCCGCCTCTAAAAACTGATTACGACAAGGCAGCAGGGTCGTCGGATTTTACGCCAATATCGCCAGGTAAATTTAATGAACATTTCCTAAGATCCTATATAGTTGATCGTGTAGAAATTCTTTTTTTTTTGTCAATCTGTTTTCAAAGTCTCGGGGTATACAGAATTATGATTGTATTCATTTTTATGCAATCGTTTAATCATGTCAAAAAATTGCGATTTTTATCCAAAAAAAAATCTGCTTTTTTTCCAAAAAACAAAAAAAAAACAATGAAATTTTTTTTAATTTTTTCCAAATAAATATGTTTTTTCAAAAAAATAAAGTATTTTTTTGAAAAAACATATTTATTTGGAAAAAATTTAAAAAATTTTCATTGTTTTTTTTTGTTTTTTGGAAAAAAACCAGATTTTTATTTAAAAAAACATATATTTTTCCATAAAAAAAAACTAGTTTGAATGTTAGTTTTTTCCAAAAAAAAATACTAGTTTTTTCCTAAATATAAACTTTTAATTAAAAAAATTTGGCGTGCAAACTTTTTTATTTTTCCAAAAAAAACTTATATGGTAGTCAATCTATTGAAGACATATACTTATTAAAGACATATATGGCCACATATGGCTTTTATGAGCAATTAAGGACATTATTTCAGCTAAATTTTTTTCAACCAAAATTTAGCGAAATAATATCCTTAATTGCTCATAATAGCCATATGGTTTTAAAAGGTTTAATAGATTGACTACCCGAGTTTTTTCAATTTTTTTTTTAATATGTTGGACCATTCTGCCCTACTAAAATCCAGCCTAATTTATCTATAAGGTTTTTGGTATGTATTTCAAGGCATGAATTGATTTTATAAAAAGTTTAAAAAAGAAAAACCAAGAGTGGTTGGATCCCAAATCATCAAAATTAATATATCTTAATCTATGGAATGCCTTGCGAAAAACAGATTTTTTTGGACGGGACTGGAAGGAACCAAAAAAAAAACAAAAGGCAAGAATGGATTGTAAACTTTTTAAAACTTTTTAAAAACAAAATCGATGCCATAAAATGAAAATTAAATCACAAAAAATCGATTTTTTTCATGAAAAGCTTTTATTTGGCCATCTGAAAAAATGTACATACGATACTGGACGTAGTTTTTATCCAATCACAAATTAGTGGATAGGTGTAATAAAGTTGTAGTGAATGTTCAAAGATGAGCTATGTGATTCCAAAAGCGGCGGAAAACTTTCACTTTTACTCAAAAAATTTCAATTTCACCAGTATTTTGCTCAAAATTTAGTGAGATTTCTCAGTTTAGCATTTAAGACTATTTTGCCTAAAACTCAATACATTTATAACTAAGCTATTTCGACAAAAAAAGTGGTTCGAAGTCGAACTACTAAAAGAAAACTCATAAGTTAATACAGTCATCTCTTCCAAAAAGAAACACTCACTGAAATAAACACTTCGCAAAAACGAACAAATGTCATTCCAAAAAAGAAACTGTTCGTTTTTCAAAACAGTATTTTGTTTACATTTTGTTTTTGTTAATATAATCAAAGATTACCATTAAAGATGATAAATTATGGATTAACATTATCTGGAAAAGACTGATAATCACTCCTAGATATAAAGTTAGGTTGAGAAATACAGAATGACTTGGTTTTTTAGGAATATTCTGTGATGGTGCTAATTCTGAAGATATTTTAGATAATTTTATCGTGTTTCTAGAACGCATCGAGTTAGTTGGATTATGCAAACCAGTATTAGTAAGATCTCTGGTTAATCAGAAAGTGGATAAAAACAATTTAAAAACGGATTTATGCAATTTAAAAAATAATTTGCGTTTCTTTTTCGGAACGATATGCTCACAAAAACGAACAAAATCGTTTTTTTTGAAGAGTTGACTGCNACAAAAACGAACAAAATCGTTTTTTTTTGGAAGAGTTGACTGTATGGCGAATTAAAATTATGATTCAAACATTTTTAGGAAATGACTTGTTTTAGAATGACTTAATTGTTCAATACAAAAATGCAAATGTAAAAAAAACCTCAAATAGTATTTTAAGTTTACCCTTTTTGTTCACCAAAAATTTCTGGCAAAATAGCACACATATTAGTAAAAGATAACTTTATTTTTGATAACGATTAAAATTGTATTAAATCGTAAGACAATCAGAAATCAAATGAACAAAAAATTCTTTTCATAATATAATCACCCCTCAGTACTCAATCATCCATAACAATTTAGCATTACGTTGTTGTCATGACGATTTATAGACCCCTAAAAGTAATTTTTTAAATTGTTATTTATTTTAGCTACTCCGCCATTAACGTTTAGCAAAAATGCAAACAGTCCTTACTCAGATTCTCGACGAACACCTCCGATGCGGCCATCAAGCACAACTCGTAAATATTACGTGTCTTCTCCGCATACCCCGCCAATTGGTGCAAAGAAGTCCTATCACAGTCCTATAGATGTGGATGCACCGTCAAGGCATTTAGATATGGATAACAGAGATTCGTCGAGAAAAAGTTTATCGCCCAGTAAGTGTAATGAAAATGTTCTAAATTTTTAGAAATTATGAACAGAGAATTTATGTTTTTTTTAATGTATTTACAGATGGGCGACATAAAATGTACAGTCCACCACCTTCAAAGAGAATGCGAGTTCGTTCTCCATTGGAGAAAGACTATTATAGCAGCAGTAGAAAGGAGAGGGAGTATAAAGATTACAAGGAATATAAAGACAGAGGATACATCAAAAGTTATGCTAGGTAAATCTAATAAATAGTTTTAATTATTGTAAATTTCAATTTTTATCATTTTCTGTCCAGTTTTTACAATTGTTTTCAAATTTTATTCAAAGGGCTGGTATAAGTACTAATTCTATTTATTTTTGTTCTTCCAGTTTTTTTTTCCATAACACAACAAAAACTTGGTTTAACCCAAAAAACTGTTTTTTCCTAAAACAAAATGGCTCTTTTCAAAAAGAATATCTGGGTTACCCAAAACAATTGAAATTTTTCCAATTTTTTAAGCTTTGCCCAAAATTTTTGGGTAAAAACATGAATATTTGGCAAAAAACTATTTATTTTTAAAAACCTGAATATTTTCCAACACTNGAACGGAGCGTCTCCCAGGGCCGAGAGTCATATATCTGGACCGATCATGAACTCCTGATCAAAAATCTGTCTATCTATCTTTGATCCAATCTTTGCACAAATTGGT
>JXOU01004714.1:0-13967 GCA_001014815.1 Chaoborus trivitattus | reverse complement strand
CAATGTACGCAAAATTACTGAAAATCATTCAGTAATTTTATTTTACTGAATTTTGTGTACATTTCGGCAGTGACGTACACCACAGACGTTCATTTTACCGTTTGTTTAGTAAGCAAGTCAATTTTCCTTAAAATTTCACTAATATTTTCAGTATTTTCACTGTAAATCTGCAGTCAGCTTAAATCTACTGGAATTGTGTCTGGCAGTTTGATNAGCAAGTCAATTTTCCTTAAAATTTCACTAATATTTTCAGTATTTTCACTGTAAATCTGCAGTCAGCTTAAATCTACTGGAATTGTGTCTGGCAGTTTGATAATTTTATACAATTGTTTTTTGTTAGAAGTATAATGTTTGTTTAAGAAACATTGCATTGATTTTTGACGTTTTTTGGTTTTTATATTTTACCGTCTAAATTTTTTAACCGTTTTTGTTCGGTGGTTTACCGTTTTTAACTTTTTAAAGCTTTTCAAGATACATCAATTAAATTTCTTGTTAATCATTTAATTTGTCTAAGAACCATGTTGAAAATCAGTATTTTCTTTTTGCTGTTTCACTTATTATGAACTTATGCATGTCAAACTCAAAGTGACACCTAGTGAAATAATACTGAATTAATGATTAAATAAAATAAAAATTTCTACAATGGCTTGACCTAGGATCAAACACGGAACCTCGTGGTTCTCATAGCAACACTCTACCATTACGCCACGGCCGCGTGTCAAACTAAGGAAAAAACTACATTACATTAAAACAAAATTGTTAGTCTTATGTTTAGGTTAGCAATTAAAAATAAAACTACAAAAAATAGTTTTCTTTTAAATTTGAAGTAAATAAACGTTGATCTTTATGTCTTGCAAGCAATTAATTTGTTTTTTTATCATACATACTATAAATATAAGAGTATATCCCTGTTATATTTATAGCAATGGCTACTTTACTTGGGGTTAAAGTATTAAATTATTGCTTCAGATATTTCTTGTCTTTATTATTTTGTGTAATAATACATACATACATTTTGCTTTGGAATGGTCCAGCATGAAACAAATTAATTGGTTGATTTGCAAATTTATTAATTTTAAAACTATTAAATAAAAATTTGCAAAAAATTTTTGAAATTGCAGTATTTTTTTTAATGAATTGCTTTTTCAAATCTTTTTGAAATATATTAAATTAATCAAGAAAAAAATTAATTTATTAGTAAATAAAAATATTGATTATTAGTCTTCACCGATTCAAAACATTTTTAGCGTTTTTTCGGATAAACTTCGTAAAAATTCGTATAATAATAAGGTATAAAAGGAAGGAGTCACTTCATGACATTCTCATTCAAGCGGCGATCTTCAAGTTGACTGTGACGTTTTTAAATCTGAAACTAAATATTTTGCTTAAGAAATAAAATTTAAAATTAAGAAAAAATTAATTTGTGTGATAACTAACTTTTTTTTGAGAAATACTTTTTTTCTGTAATATATGAAGTAAAAAAGGAGTACATTATTCATAGTGATTCATTAAAACAATTATTTTCATTGCAATACAAATATAATGCTTTACAAAGTAAAAAAGTGAAAAAAATCAACAATATTGGTGAAAGAACGTTTTGAATATTTGTAGCACTTGAAGGTAAATATATTTCTAGATGATGATAACTTCTGATTATTTTTACAAAGACCACCATACTTCTATTTTATGATGAATAGATATAATAAATAATTCATAGAGTAATCTTTTGCTTAGAAAAAAATTAAATTCTTAAATGTTTAATGAGATTAAAGTTTGTTACACACATTTTCTTTTTCTATAGCGGAATTTTAACACAATTGTAAAATGGACTGTTTCATATGTATTTTACGACAAAATCAAAACAACTGCCTTGCATTACCTAAGTTACGTAGTTCAAATGATTTACTAAGGCACTTAAAATATGTCCATATAACAGCAAACACCTTCGAATGCCTTTATTGCCCTTCACAAATGACTGATATCTACCGGTATTGCAATCACATGGAAAGACATATGAATCGACGACATTGTGATGAAATATCCACAAATACAGCTAACACTGATTCTCCTATAATTGTTCTACCATCAAATATAAATATTGTTGAAGAAAACTTTTGTAAACAAATTACAAATTCTGAGTTAGAATTAGAAAACATGTTTTCATGTGATTCTTACACAGAGGATATAAAAACTAAATCATGTAGATATATATTGCAATTTATTAAGCGGTCTGATATCACTATGAAAAGAGCTTTAGAAATTATGAAACAAAGCAAAATATTTATGAATCCAATATCGGATATAATTCATTCTCATTTGGCTATCAATAATTTTGTAGGTAACAGAGATGAATTTATGAAAACAATAACTGATCCATTTCAACATATTAATACGGAATATAAACTTTTGTTATATCTGAAAAGTAAAGATCTCTATGCTTCTCCAACAAAATTCTTAATTCGCACTAAAATTCAACAAAAAACACAAAAAGGTTTAACTATATTAGAAGAATGTGATGAAACGGGTGTCTTAATGCCTGTAAAATTTATGTTCAGGAAGTTTATTGAACTACCAGGCGTTTTAGATAGAATGTTGAAAAGAATGGATGACCTGTCTAAAATACAAACGCCGATAAGCAATTTTGTGCAGGGAAAAAGATGGAGACGAATTTTAGAGCAAAATCCAAATAAGCTGTTAATACCATTTATGTTGTATAATGATGATTTTAGTGTAGGAAATCAGCAAGGCCATCGGTCCGCCAATCAAAGTATTTCATCACTAAACATACACTTCCCTCTTTTGGATGACTGGGAATTGTCTAAATTGGAATATCTTTTTCCTGTCTGCTTCATAAAAGCTTTGTATACTAAGCATGGAAATAAAACAAGGTGTCTTATACGATTGAGACATTTTATATGATTTAGAAACAGATGGATTAGATGTTANGAAATTAACGGTGAATGTAGAAAAATTTATTTTGTTTTAGGCCTTATTATTGGGGATAACTTAGCCGTACACCAAATGCTGGACGCAACAACTGGTTTTATGCATGAGTATATGTGTCTTTTATGTTTAATGAGCAAACATGATAGAGAAAAATGTACGGAAGAAGCAAAAGATTTGTTTCGTACTCGGGATCATTATGAAAGAAACAAAAATGATCGTAGTTCAGGATATAATAGAAATTGTCCTTTTAATAAGCTTCCTTCTTTTCACGTGCTTGAAAATTTTTCCGCAGACTTAATGCACGACTTTTTTGAGGGTACAGCCAAATATGGATTACAAGAGTCACTTGATGACCTTATTAGACGGAATAAATTTACTTCAGAAGAATTTGCAAGTTTTTTAGACCTCTTTGATTATGGAGAGATTGACTCCAGAAACAAATTAACTTCTGATAACATAAAAAATGGAAAGCTATACCTTACTGCTTATCAATGTATTTTACTTGTTAAGTATTTTCCTTTGCTTATTAAGCAGAGAGTTTCCATAACAGATTTTGTTTTTAAATATGCAATTGTGCTTGAAAAGTTTGCCGATTTATGTTCATCACGATCCTTTACAAGCGAAAAGCTTGAAGAGCTACGTTATATTACCACTAAACATCATAAAATGTTCTTAAAATTCAAAACATATGATCCAGTAACAAAACAAGAAGTTAATAAACCTAAAACATTGAAACCAAAACATCATAAAGAGATACATTATTCTAAAATCATTGAGGAAAGTGGACCTGTGATCTGTCTGTGGTCTATGAGACACGAAGGCCTCAATAGACGAATGAAAGGTTACACAGATGTTTCAAGTTCTAGAGTAAACCTAAGTTATTCCCTTGCAAAGAAATTTATGTTTGTGTTTGCGCATTTCATAGATAATTATGAATTGCGAAGTACAACTGCTAGTCTGTTTGAATTCACTAAGAAACATAAATTTTCGTCAACAAGCAAAAACTATGCTGATAAAATAATATTTCCATTCCCAAAGCAAAACATTCTCTACTCACTAAAACATTTGATTTATAAAGGTACTGAATATAAAGTAGGTTATTACGTCTTGTTTATGGAACAGTGTTTTAAAATTGTTGATATTGTTTGTACAGCACAAAACAAATATACTATACTAGAAGAATTTTCATGTTTATTCAAACCAAACTTCAACTATTATGAGCTGGGAGAATCTCAAAAAATATATTCTGTGAAAACATTTGGCTTCATTGGTAAGCCGTTCAACATCTACAACATAGGCACTGGCAAAAAAGTTTTCAAAGTGAACAATTCACTTATTTATAATATGTAGATCATAAAATAAAATAAATTTTTAACTTTTAAAACAATTTTGGAGCATGACAACCATTGATTTTGTTTGTAACATAAACTTGCCATAAAATCAAAATAATCTTAAATTAAGTCAAAAAACGTAGAAACACTATTAAGTAATGCTCTAAAAAAATAAGCTAATGTCGTTTGCTTGCTAGCAATTTAATTAATTATTGAATTAATAATGTCTTGTTTGTTAGATTATTTGTTGAAATGGAGGATCAGGAGACATTAGAAGATTTGCTTAATAAGTGGGGTTTTTCAGAATATCTCGACAAGTTTATTACGTTTGGCATTGACGCGAGTACCGTGCGACGATTGAGTGAGAGGCAACTTGAGAACATATTTGACAACAATTATGGAAACGTAATAAAATTTCAAGAATATAATGGTAGTAAATCTGAACAAGCTGAAATTTTGGGAAAGATAAAAACAACAATTGATGGATCCCTCGAAATAGTTATGCAAAGAATGGGAAACGTGGAAAAAACAGTTAATGTACTGCAAGAAGAACAGTTGAAAATGAACGAAAACTTAACTATTAGGAACAAACATGAAGATTTAGAAACAAGAAATGTGGCTTCTACATCAAATATTTCGTTCTCTCCATCCGTCAGAAATCGCTTAATTGATATTACTGTAAGTATCAATTATTTTGCTTCGCAATCATCGACTTATTTTTATATTTTACTAGTTTATCGATGAGATACTTAAGTCGTATAGACAAAATAGCATACAAAATGAGCAATTTATAAATGTACATGAACGCAATCGCTTTGTTAATGACATATTTGCATATTGTTCAAAACATGGTATGGAGGTAACACCAGCAAATGAGAAGGATTTTGCTGAAATTATAGTTCAACTTTTGCCAAACGAGGAAGAGGTTAATATAAGTTTAAGTAATAGTTTTGAATGTGTTACATTATTATTGTTCTAATTTTCAGAGTACTTATTATTTCTATAAAAATGGGAAACGTGGTGGGAAAATTCACTTCAAAAGAGACTATTTAAACAGGCGACTAAGAAAACCAAAACGTAAACTGGATATAGAAGAACCAGAAACTTTGCATGAAATCCAATCTCAAGAAGAAATGTCTGAGAATATCTTAGAAATTTTGGAAAAGATTTCAACTTCATGTTCAAATATCTCGAAAGACGAATGGCTCACTACTTTAACGCTACGTAAACATGATATTTGTAAAATAGATTCAGCAAAAAGTACGGTTGCCTTTTTTAAAAAGTGGCCTGTTTATCGAAATTCTTACATTTATATCATATGGGACTTTCAGAAACTTGTGAGTCCTGATGACAAACGTTTATCAGAGCGATGGGAGAAGTTTGTTGAAGTAGCATTGCCATATTTAGTGCTGAATGTCAAGGATAAGAACTGCCGATTAGATATATCAAGGGTTTCCAAAAGGATTGGTGTTGAAGGTACTAGCATGTCAACACAATTAACAAGTAAATATTTTGCTTACGCAACATTATTTTTTCTAATTTTGTTTTGTTTTAGGTGATGACTGTTACAAACTTTTGTTATGTTTACATGCACTTGTGCCGCCAACAAAATGTTCAAAGCAAAAGGATAAAACGTGGAAATTCTCAATCAAAGACAGTCAACAGAATTTTATGAGTCAATATGTAAGTTTACTTGCCTTTGAAGAAGCTAAAAAAACAATGGCTGCAAAAAATAAAGAGTTCGGTATTTCAACAAATGTTTTGCTCGGAGCTGTAGGAGATTCAATTGAAACTTGTAAATTCTACGTTTCTTTTGATGCTATAACTTATACTTTTGATGATATGATTCTGGCCTTTGAGTGTGCATTCAAGATACACTTTGTTCTCCACATTGAATATCAGAAGCAATCACACAACTTTTGGCAGCTTATTCAGTATATATTTTACGATGATATTCCAACCGAAGAATGCTGCATACCAGATATTAGGCATCATGCTAATAGCCTAAAATTGCTCCTATCAAAAAATAATTGATTGGTTATCAAATTCTATGTAAGGGAACCAACATGTCAATATTTTCATGTTTCAATCATTTCTAAATTTTCAAAACTAACTTTTTTTGTTCTATGATCTAATGCTCACGAGTTACAAACTGTTTTTTTTTTACTAAATTTGATTATAATTTTTCACATATAAATAAAACAGATTTAAAAATAGAAATTTATTTTTTATCAAAAAGATCATATGTTATTTATAACAACTTAAAAATGTCCCACAAATTTTTTGAATTAAAATCAAAATACTTACTATATCTATAGATATAGATTATAGCTTAATTCACATTTGTGAAGTTTCTTCGGATTTTTTCGTATGCCGTCGGAAAATCATGAGTATAAATGCAGGTGTCAATTTGGAAAATATATCAGTCATTACTCGTCTTCCGTGGCCATCGCTTCATTCCTTCGAAAAGAAACAAATATATTGCTTGCTAAACATTCACATCATTATTTCGAAAGGAAACAAATTAATTGTTTGCCAAACATTAATATTTAAAGGTACATTAACTATTTTGTTTGTAGTGATAAGTGTCGTATTTAAACTTGTGTAAATTGATTTTGTTGTTTCTAAGAATTTGATTTTTAACTTTTTTTTATTGCGGCTATATAAGTGTTTGTAAACTATCAACACGCTTCTTCTAAAACGCTTTGGAATATTTAAGGTGAGATTTTTAAATTTATTAGATAAAAAGACGTAAATATGGTGCTATACAAAAAAAATATATTTTACTAAAAACAAATGCTTTTTAATCCATTGTTTGGTAGTAAAAATACTTTCAAATAATTTTTTTTGTTTTCTATTTATTTGATTTATCTTCTTACATTGTAGCACATATAATGGAAGTACCAAGAAACTTGAAGCAAATTTTAGATGAATGGGGTCTCCCAGAAATTTTAAATACCCTTTTGAAACTGGGCATTGACGAAACAACTGTTTGGCATCTCAGCGATAGACAAATTGAAAAAATATTTGACACAAATATGGGAAAAGCTGCTAAATTTAAGTCTTTTCTAATGAATAAAAAACAACTTGGGGAAAAAAATATAACCGAAACAATAGAGTGTTACCTTAAAGTGATGCAAGAAAAAGAAACACAATTCATCGATTTTGTTGAGAAAACCGTTATTGACAAGCTATTATCACTTGACAGAAAGGTTGAAATGCTCTGCAATGACATAGACTATCAAAAGAATAAAAATGTCATGGAATGGCTAGAAAGAATGGAAGTAGCAGAAAAAATGTCTGCTGGACCGAAGAAACGATATCTGAGACGCCGCCGGCAAGAAAATACTACTATGCCAGAGGACAATACATTTAGTTTAGAAGTAAAATAATTACATTATAAATAAAACTATTGCTTCAATTACATGATTTAACTTTGCAGATCCTGGAACAATTGCTTGTACCTTATGATAACTTTATATACATGGGTAAATTTAGGAATTATGAATCTCAAAAACTTTTTGTCAAGGACATTATTGAATACTGCACAAGGTCGAATATTGAAATGACACGGTCAATAGCAAAGGCAATAGCAAAACTCGTGACAGAAATTTTGCCATCAGAGAATGAGGTAAAATTTTTGTGTAAAAATCATAACAACTGCTGATGTTTTCTTTGCTTTTCAGGCATCTTATTACTTTTTGTTGATAAATAAACTTAGAAAACGACAAAGGAGTGAGGAAAGCATGGAGTATGACCTCAAAAAATCCCGAATTTAAAAATTGTTTTATTTTATGTTAATTATAATTTTTTGCTTAAATAGATCTAAATTGTATTTTTTACTCAAAATACTGTGTTTAATTTTTTTTGATAATCAAAAATTACGCTTTTCAAAAAACGGCAGACACAATACTTTTGTTTGTACACCAAATATTTTGTTCCTAGAATTTTTCTTAATTTTTCGTTCAAAATTTTTATTTTGAAGTAACAATTTTGAAATGATTGAGCTTTAGCAATGATGATTTTTAAATAATAAATCCATTTCACTAAGAAGTTTGATGCTAAATCACGATACATGGGACCATGATTTCAATGGGTGCTTCTGAAAGCTATCCAAAGAGGTTTGTAATACAAAATACAATTTTTTTTTGACATGAATTATTAAACTATTTTCAGGTTCAAACCAGACGGCAAAATATTTTCATTTGATAAGTAAGTAAATTANATTTTTTGTTTGACATGAATTATTAAACTATTTTCAGGTTCAAACCAGACGGCAAAATATTTTCATTTGATTAGTAAGTAAATTATTTGATTTTGTTATGTTTTAGGTAATCATATTTCTAGAGAATATAAGAATTGGAAAATTTTTTAGCTGTGCAACACTAACATATTTTATTNTAAGTAAGTTATTTGATTTTGTTATGTTTTAGGTAATCATATTTCTAGAGAATATAAGAATTGGAAAATTTTTTAGCTGTGCAACACTAACATATTTTATTCTATTAATAATGAATAATAAGAAAAACAAATAAACTGAAGGCAAGTCAAAAATATCTATCCTGAATCAAATTTTATTACTTTTTTTTACTATTTCAGAGTTTCATTGTTCAAGAAACTGTTGTTATTCGTGAGTAGAACTTAATGTTTGAATTGATTTGTACTGATTTGTACCCGCATTGTACAAAAAAAAACATTTTACGAAAAAATAATATACTTCATTTATGTTTAGGTATAAAAAAAAGGTTCTTTGATATCATTTGACTCTTGTAATTATCAGTCCAAAAACAACACAGCAATCATTGCATATTCATACCAATTTTTTTTATTTCTAGGTCAGAAAAACTGCTGAATGAGGTTGTTTGTTAGGCGATCAAACAACAAAATAATTGCATATTAAAAAAAAATATTCAAGATAAAGTATTTATCTTAAGTATTTTTCCTTGCTAAGCAAATATTTTGTTAACAGCTTTCATGTAAATGAAATTCGATGTTTTCAGTAGGATAAAAATTGTGAAGCTCCTAATCTTTAAGTACATACATCAAATATTAATAACTTTTTAGTATTTATTTACAGATTATACATAATGCTAGAAAAATGTGAAACAAAAATTAATTTTGAAGGGTCATCAGTCGGGAACCACTTCGTATTTTTTCGTGAGCTGTCGGTAAATTGTTATTATAAATAGAGATAACCTGAAATGTAATATTTTAGTTTTCTTTTAACCCTTGAAGTATTCAGAGATAATTTTGTAGCAGTTATTTTGTGTTTAAAACAAAATTATTTATCAAAAGTATGTATCAAAAGTATTTTGATTATACTTGTTTTTACTGATATCTATTATTTTTAAACGAATTTGCTTGTTTTTCTGATATCTATTAATTTCACATGCAAATTAACTTGTTTTGTTTGGTTTTTGTTTGTTTAGTCTTGTCTTAAGTTTGTTCCTTCGTCATGTTGAAGTCTTTTTTTCATTTTCAATGTTTGAATATTATGATTAACACTCACATACGTTTCTCACTACATTTTTAGATGGCGGAGGAGTTTAAATCACCTAATACATCGGGTGACACTTGCAAATCTCCCGAGCAGGATACAGCTGATCAAGAAATTATTGAGGATCAGGATGATAAAAATAACAGCAAAAAAAGGATGTCCAGATCATCAAGCTCATCGAGTGATTCAAGCGTTTCAAGTGATGAAGGGGATAAACAAGTTGATTTGGGGGCTGCACTAGTAAGCAAATCTCTTGCATTACAAGCAACACAATTGATGGTTCCGGAAGCACCAGTCAGCGATTCTATTGCGTTACAAGCAACACAATTGGTGGTTCCAGAAGCAATTCAGGAGGTACAAGTGTCTACACCAGATAATGAGGCAGCTCCAAGAGAAAATATTGAAGCGGAGGCTGGTGAAGAATTTATCTATTATCTATCAAGAAAACGAAAACGAATCCACAGACCAAAAGTACCAGTGCCAAGTCTGCCAATAGGTAAATAATATTCTTTTAACAAAATATTTCCATAAATGTCTATTTAGTTTTAGTTCAAGTGTTTTGGCATACAATTTGCAACAGTTATTTTAAAACAGAAGTTTTGATTTATAATCAAATGTTTTGTTTTTGTTTTTTTTCAGTTCCTGTTGACGAACAACCGGTTCCAACCATTGCTACTCCATGTACCAATTGTCAAGTGCTCCAAGATAAATATGATGATGAGAAACGAGAATCGGCAAGCTTAAAACTAAAAGTTGATTCTCTGGAGAAAGATTTGAAGACCACGCAGAAATCACGCCAAAACATTGAAGATGATTATGAATACCTGTTCAAGCACTCAGAAATAGCAAGGGCTTCGTTGGAGGAAATAATCAAGAAATGGCCAACTGGTGATAGCGATGATGACGTGAAATACAACAAACAAGGTTCTTCTACATCTAAAACAACACCAAAAAAAGGTCACTCATCCAAACATAGTTTTTCAACACCAAGGAGTAGTGGAAGGTCGTCAACTAAATCAAACAAGGATGCTAAGAAAGCCGGGTCCTCTAGTCCTAAAGCATCAATGATAATGCCAGTACCGCATGAAAAAGTAAGTTTGATATAATTTGTTTATTAGCGATTAATTCTGTTTTTGCCTTATTGGAAAAACAAATATTTTGCTTAAAAAATGTTATTTTATCATTAATTCCTTGACTATTGTGTTGCTTACAAATGTTTTGTTGATACTTAATAACTATTATCTTTTTTTCATTATTTCAGCTCACTTGCCATTATGATGATGTTCCACGCTACAATTTGAAAAAAGATGAAATTCGCCGAACATGCACGGACGCAATCTCACGTTACAAATATACTGCATATACGAAAATTATTCGTACATTCTTCGAGAAATTGTTTGATGCTAAAATTGTTGCATATTGTTCTGCTGTGGGTACCCAAAAAAAAGACGGGGGTACTGGTCGTCCAGCACTATGCGAAAAAAAGCGAATGGCGATATTCCGCATCACTCAAATGGCCGGCTTTGTACACAAATCGTTCAGCGAACTGAATTCTGCATTAAATACAATTCTGATTTCCGAGAGACGTTGCAACAAGATACCTGACATCTATGATGGTACAAATTATGATGAAATTATGGCATACCATGAAAAAGAAGAATTGGAAGCTCAAAAACGCGAAAAACTCTTGTATCAGAAAGATTAGTATCATTGTAAGTTAAAATGCTTTAAAAACAAATCTAATGTTGACTAGCCAGGTATTTTTGTTTAAAATACAAAATATATTCTCAATTCTTAAGAAAATTGCTTAGGTGATATAAATTTAAGCATACAGTTATTCATACAATAGTAATCAACTAAATATTGAAAATATGTTTTTAGCAAACAAAAATTATGATTTTTTTGTTATTAATACTTTGCATTTGTATCTCTGAAATTTGAAGCATTTTTGGATGCAATTTTTTTTGATACGTAATAAATACTATTTATCGTCAATAATCATGAATAGTATTTGTTGAAGCTTCAAAAAAATATTGTATCAAGCAACAAGCAAATATAAGAGGCGCAATATTTCTCACGTAAAAATTATAGCTTTTGTTTTGTAAAAATATATTTTTAATAGTAAGCAAATTATTTTTGTTTAAAAATATCTGCGTATCTAAACTTTTGATGCACAAACATTTACTATAATCAATTTGATAGTATTATAAACATTTATGTATAATAAGCAGCATATTAAGTGCTTCAAATATAGGTTGCTTATAATGATTAAAGGAGAATAATTGGCTGTATGACATTACATTTGTTTTTAAACTAATTTAATAGCTATATCAGAAATTAATAAATGATAAGCAGTATCAAAAGTTATGCTTTCAAACTACGCATAATGTTATGTATGAATGTGAAATTATATTTAATAATCAAATAAGCTGTGACTTACACATTTATAGAAAAATTCTCAATCATTACTTTTAATATTCTAGTAGAATAATTATTTAAAACATAACTACAGAAACAAAAATAATCATTTGTTAACAAAAAAAGTACTTTTAATATTGTTTCTACAAAATAATATTTTAATTTTAAGCTTACTGTCACATACGTAAGAAACAACATAGATATATAATAAGTATTATTATTTGCTTAGCAAACATATATTTCAAGAATTGATAGGTTTTACTATCATATATTTTAATCATAGAATAAATCTAAAACAAAAGTTATGTAAACAAGAAATTTATACGTGATTAAGAAGCAATGCTTCTATGTTTTTATTTAAATAACTAATATTTTTTTCGTTTTTTGAACAAAACAACAATGTTCTAATCAAAATATAGCCATTAGAAATAAGTTATTATACTTAAGAAACAATTGATTTGTTATTAATTAAAAACTGCAATGCTCTACAATCAAATATTTTTTTTGTGATGAATATTAGTAACAAAATAAAATAAAATGTCATTGAAAATTAACAAAAATAAATGCTTTTTATATAAAATTTGTCCAAAAATTCAATTATTTTCCTGTTTTATAGGGGTTTTATTTGAACGACTAGCATTTCTTTATACTTATATATCAAATATTATCAATAAAAAACACTTCCTTTCATAATTTTCTGCTTAACAAGTTGCTTTCAAACCTGGTGGTCTATCATAACTTCTGCTTCCTGCTGTTTTAGAAAATATTCTTAAAAATATTGTCCAGCAAAACATAGCCCCTAGTACAACAAGTTTTGCAATTGACACTTCTGCAGTATCAGTTTTCTCAACATTTTAAGCAAAACTTAAGAATTTAACTGATAAGTTTTGATTTTTATGGACGAAAGTATTTGTGGAATACTTAAGCAAAACAAGGATATAATTGTCAATCAAAAGATAATCTTTATAAGGTTTGTATTAGCCGGCGTATAAGCAGTTTTTTTAACGTTTTACAACATTTTTTTTGATGTTATTACAATTTTTTTTTTGTATTGTAATAAATACGGTGATGGAGAGGCAAAAACGTTGGTTCAAAACAACTAATGCATATGCTGTTTCAATAAAGCATAGCAAAATTTGACTTTAACAAACAAAATTTTTGATCATAATTTTACTATGACAATGCTCTCCAATAAATAAATTGTTTCCGTCATTGATGAATGGAAATTAGAATTGATGCACACTCAGAATTAAAACTATTTATTTTGTAAAAGAAGTAAAATGTTTTTTTCGCTTACAAATAGAAAAAAATTTACGTTATTGTTAAAGCATTTTAACTGTTATAAAAATTTATCAATTATTTTCAATTGTATCACAGAAGTGTATATATTGGTGGAGATTTTCACTAGCAGTAATTTTTATGGAGAAACTAGCAAAATTTAGCATTTATTTATTTAGAAAATAAATTACTGAAATTGTTAAAGCATATTAACTGGTTTAAAAACATTTAATTTGTTTCTTATTTGATACAGAAAAGTATTCAAATTGATACAGACATGAAGCAACGTTCGATTCAACAAAATAAAAGTAAAATATTATATTCATCTATACAAAATAAATAAATTCGTGTTATTAGAAAAAAAAATTAACTCATTGTAAAACATTTAAATTGTTTCTTATTTCAACGCACAAGCAATCGAGGTTTTCCGTTATACGACGGTTAAATGACAGTGAAACGTTGGCTACAAAATTCAGTGATATTTGGTAATTTTCCGT
>JXOU01004682.1:7875-20916 GCA_001014815.1 Chaoborus trivitattus | reverse complement strand
AACAAGCTGACAAAATGCGAATAACGACCATTCCAACATTGTTTGGGCTTCCAACATTGTTTGGTACGAGTATAGTATGAAAGTTTTTTAAATTATGAAATTTTCACTTTTGTAATATATACAAATAAAATGGAATAAAATGTCATGTTAGGTTAGAGGTTTGCTTGGAATACAATTTCATCCAAAAATATAAAATTGTCCTAAAAAATAGAAATAAGATTCTAAGAGACAGTGGCATGTTGAAGAAATAGACTAAATGCAATTCTAAGAATGAATTGAAATTTTTTGCAATTTTATCACAAAATTGTTTAGTGATAAAGTAATTCCAGAGCCTTTGGACTCTAGTCAGTAAGTATCAATAGTATTTTTTCTTCAACATATTCTAATAAAATAAGAATATGTTGAATAAATAAAATTTTTGGTACAATGTTATCGCACAACAAACAGCATAAAAAAAGATTTAATATAGAGGTTCTTGAGAGAAGTCTAGGAGACACCCTTTTCGGTGTAATTACAAATAGTTTGTGGTGTAACTGTATACATAAAATTAGGGTCACCTCTCTTAGGGGTGACCCTAAAAGCAACAAAAAAGTGTTTTGTGGGATTTAAAAGGACTATCATTTGCAACTGAAGAAATTTAGTTATGTTGCAGAAGGAAGCACAAGTGCAAACTAAAAACTTTAGTTGTCTATCACATTTACCAATAACTAATTTGAATTCAAACAAAATGATTAAATAACCTCAAAACGTCGACTTGAAACTATAATGAGATGTACTCAATTACATACCTTCTTTGTCACAATTTTCGTCCTACTCCACTCTTCAATGTAATCCATATTTTCAATCATTTGAGGCATTTTTATCGAATTTCTATTAATTCAAAATTTTCGCACTAATAATTCAAATTTTCGCACTAATTATTTTTAAGTTTTAACACACTTTTCACAAGTTTTTCATATTTTGTAGCTGCCTACAGCTCTAAAACTAATAACTGATGTTAACTATTTTCTTTGATTTTTCACTAAGAATCAAGTAAAATAAATAAATAAACAAGAAAAGTCCTTGAAAAGCAATTTTCGACATCGTCAGCCACAAGATCATTAATTTGAGCTCTTATTATTATTTTTTTTATTGAAATTTTAGACATTATCATCACCACCTCCTACGCGAGTTTCCCAGCAATTTTTTGAGAGTTTTCCATTTGCTATTTTGATTAATTTCTTCTATTTTAACTTTTTCTTATATTTCTACTTAAAGTAATTGCACCATTTATTGGATCAAATTAAACTTTTTAATAGCTGTGAACATTGAGTTTTTTTTTATTAATTTTGGCTTGTAAACTTATTTATTTTGAAAATCATAGCTGTCCAATAAATGCCACGAGTACTGTATAAGTCGGTGTATAAGAAAGGATTAAGAGCAAAAATCAATTTTTTATCATTTAGTGTTTATTTATTTTTTGGAAATTTATTTATGTCGTTAAATTAATTATTGCCATTTTCCTTTTATTTATTTTTTTTTATTTCATGAAAATTTATTTTTGAAACGGTCAACCAGGCGTCTGCATCAAAATTTAGTCCGAGCGCAAATTTGTCGGTGGGTGGAAAATGTATCTAGTTGGATTGTACAAAAGTGAAAACATGACAAACAATTTTTCTTAATTTTTTCATAGCATACATTTTTCCTTTTAGAAAATTTGCCGGGTGTGGTTTCATCAGGGCTGCCATCAATATAAGGTATAAATATTTATGAAATTTAAAAATGAGCTTCTTTAAGAAATAAATGGTCACTATCCAATTTTAATAATTGCATAATATTACTATTTTATAGGTCCAACAAAATGCTTTATTTCAAGCCTTTATTTATTTATTTAGTTATTTAACATGAGATTCAATTTATACAATATCTATAATAAGATTTTCCGATGATCTGATCCATATTTATTTTCAAAGCTCCACTACCGGACCAGTCCTGACGACAAAATTAAAAATTATTTGACAGTTTCAAAAATCGAACCACACCCTGATCGTTCTAGTCTGTCCACGGGGAACTATTTTCGGTAATTTAAAGGTTAAAAAAAAAGTATTTAAAAACCCTTTATTTGTTAAAAAAGTAGCAGTCCCCTGAGACGGTGTAGTGGTATAGTGGCAGAATATCATGCACTATCTAGGGCCCGGGTTCGATTCCCGCGTCTGGCGAAAAAAAAATGTATATTTTTCGTCAGGGACTGGCTAGCATAGGCGAGCTTTGGAGACAAGTATGGAGCAGTTGATCGGAAAATCTTATAGATTATTGTATAAATTGAACCTGAAATGTTAATAAAGTCTCATGTTAAATAAATAAATAAATAATAAAAAAGTAGCAACTAATCAAAATATTTCTAAAAAATGCATATAAATACACTTTAGTAAATTTTCCTAGTCAATAATCAATAAATATTAAAAAAAAACAATTGTTTTTAAAAAATGAAAGTTTGCCTATTATAAATAATAATATTACCCCAGTTTTAGTTAAATTTTAAAATTGAACTCCTCAATTCAATGACACAATGGCAAAACCAAGAAAATTAACATAAAACATGAACAAATTGATTCAAATTAGTCGACGAGTACGTTTTATAACAGCCCTGCATTTAATGCTTGTTAGTTTAACCCAAAATATGAAAATTGTGGGATATTTGTATATATTTAACATCAATTTGAAAATTCCAAGAAAATTGCAATAAAAATGTTTGGAAAAATTTCAATAAAAACAAAACGCCTGGTACTTTGTAATTAAAACAAAATGAAAATCTACATTAAATTTGCCAATTTAAATTTTTCACAAGAAAAAAAACTATAAGAAGCCATTAAATTTGAGCGTTTCCAGAGTGTGATGATCTTAAAATTTATTTTATTTTATTTTATAAAAAAAATTTGAATCACATTTACACGAAATTTTGCAAATTTTGATCCGCGATTATTTATATATTTTCCATAATTGGTAAAAAAATTATTCACTGTGGTTAACTTTGTACTATGGGACTAAATTTAAAGAATAAATGTTTTTTTTATATTTTCCCAGAAAAATTAATAAATTTCCCGAAATGTTCGAACCAATTTGAAAGAGCGTGAAAAACTGAAGTCACTGTGAAATTGGTTTCATATGTACGCGCGGTTTAATTATTTACAGAAGTGTTTGTATATTATTATATAAAGAGAGAAGAATATTGTTTGCTTTCAATCTAGGAAATAATAGCCATTTGATTATCGGTATGAGTATTTTTAAGAATTTTAAAAATTACAGTTCCTTAAGTTAAAATGAAGGATTTTATAGATTTTTTGGACAATTCGATTGGATTTAACTTGAAAAGTTGGTCCAAGTTTCTTTACATAGGAATAAAAAAACTAGTAAAAAATCAAATATGATAAAAATCATTTCTTAAGTTTGAGCATATTCTTTGTATGAAGAGACAAATAATGAAAATATTGGAGTCGAAAATAGTCTATCCAGACGACCCCACTTTAAACCTATTTTAGCCTATTATTTTATACACACACCCGAAATGTTTTGACAAATCTGTCATAAACCAGAATCTTTAAAAAATACAAAATTAATAAAATCAAACAATTTTCCATAGAATAGTTTTTATTTGAAAATTAATGGCTATGAATAAACTTTAATATATGACTACCAACGCCAATTTAAAACAGTTATTAAAGTTTAAAATTGTAATGACTGGATGATTCAAGAAAACATTGACTTTTACTAATGAATTCAACCTAAAATGATCTAATTATCCAACTTCATAGGATATGAAGTAAAAATATTTTTATAGAAAAGTCTTTCCCCACGTAACAATTTTCCAAAAAAAATCGTTTTCATATCCAGAACACTTGAAAATTGTACGACGAAGTTGAAAGATCCAAGTCAGGTGTTTCCAATACAAACAGAGGAAAAAGACCGAAAAACCGTAGTATGCATGAGATGTACGAGTGAATCAGAAACATTTCATATTATACACAAACTAAACTGAAGGAAGCAGAGATTCAGAAAATTTGGAAAAAAACGAACAAACATGAAAAGATTTTTTTTTTACAATTTTACATGACAACAAAATTTATGGAAAACAACTCAACTTTTAAATGAAAATGAAAGAACAGTTTTTAATTTACATTGGTATATTTACAGTGGTTCTCTGCCAGCAGTGGAAATCTCGGAAAAGTTAGGCATGTCTTCTGTCAACGTCTGTAGTTTTTTTACTTTAGTAGATAAATAATAAACAAACCAGAAGTGCTACCATGAATCTTAAATTGGATGAAAATATTGCATAATGTTTTGAAACGACATTGAGAAAATGTAGTGGGAAATTTTGTTTATCCACTGGATAACTATTATATTATTAGAAATTTTCCACAAGGTCGACCTTTAGAATTGTATTTTTAGATTAAAATTATATCCGATCGTTTGAAAAAAATATCTCATCATAAACAAATGGTTTATAAACTACACAATTTTCAAGAATTTGCTAACTTCCCAGCTTTTTGATGAATAAACGAACGGACAGATGAACAAAGGTCCGTTCGTTCATCTGTCGGTCTGTCTGATGGACAGACGAACAGATGGACGTACAGGCAACTTTTAGATCTGAAAATAACAATTTAAGGTGCCGTCTATAAATAACTTAAATGCTGATAACGGGGGAAAGGGTACGAAATTTTGTTGCCAGTTTTTGCAATATGCAATTTAAGCAAAAAAAACGATGAAAAAATAATTTAAATGAAACAAAAAAAAAGGCAGACCATTTTAAATTATTTGACAACATTAGAAAAAAAATTAAAAGAAAAATAAGATAGCTGTTTTTGATCTTCAGGACTTTTAATAACAAAACCAATGTCATGTAACGTTTTCACAATAAACGGAAACAAAAGAAATACAAAAAATTATAAAAAGACAAATGAAAAGAAAATGTTTTTTCTTTTCCAGGAAACTAAATTTTTGCACAAAGCAAAGCTTTATAATATCTTCAAAAAGTGACTTTCAGAACGGAGTGTCCCTCAGGAGCGAGAGTATGTTATCTACATCGCTCATTATCTCCTGATCTAGAGCCATCGGAAAAAAAATGTACGCAAGGTACCTGTTGTAGCTATTATCCGATCTTTGTAAAACTACAGTCTACAGTGCAAGCTCGAAGATGTGCTTCGAGGATCCAAAAACGATGGCAGTCTTTCACTTTTAGTGTTTTTCTTAAAGCCAATGCGTATCGTTAAATAACACGTTAAATAACTTAATTTACTCGTTAAATAACTTGGCTATATGATTTTTGATATCTCAAAAATGGGTGCACACTATCCTATAAAAAAAATTATTTGAACCAAACTCCTAATACTTGTAGTGTTTACCAATTGTATTGTTGTCCCAAAAAATAGGCCCAAAAAAACAAGAAATGACCAAATGTGAGCCAAGGCAAATTTAATATTTTTTCACTAAAAGTTATAGAGATGCTTAATCATCCCGGAATAGTATTTTTGCAAAATATATACATACATATGTATATAAAACTTCATAACAACTGAAAAGAACGGAAAAAAAGATTAATTCAAATTCAACTGTATAAATACAAGAAATAAGGAAAAGTCACGCAAAAGATTCTCAAGATTCACTTTCTGATTATTATTTTGGCAATAATATCTGAAAAGTTTATTGGTGAATATCAAAAGACAATGATTTTTTGTTGGTATACATTTTATTTCTGTTTCATGCGGAAATGATGGGTGAATTGTAAATTAATTTAAGAATTTTGACTTTTTAACGTTGAAGTCGAAACGTCTCATTTAATAGATTTTATGTTTGTTTGACACAAAATTGATTTATTACTATTCCAACTGTCAATACTAAATTTTAGAAATTAGTTTAGACTTATTTTTGCAATTTATTTAGACAATCCTTGATAATTTCTGAGAATTTTGGATAGTGTTAAATAATTTTAGACAATTTTAAATAATTAAAGGCAATTTTAGAATTTTATACATTTAAGAAATGAAATTTGAGGCAATTTTATAAAAAAATTGAAAATTATAAAACGAAATATTAGACAATGTTGAACGACTTTTGATATTCCCTTGGAGGGCTTAGTTAGCATAGTTCATAACGTAACGCAAAATTTCTGATTTTTTGACTCCCCCCTACCCATAATAACAAAGAGTAACAAATCCAAAGACTTCCCTGTATAATTACGTAACAAATTCTTTACCCCTCTTTTATATTTTTCAGTGTTTANCCCTCTATAATTACGTAACAAATTCTTTACCCCCCTCTTATATATTTTTCCAGTGTTTACAAAATATCGATCTGCCTTTCAAGAATTAATGAATACTGATGGAGCAATAAATGAAAAATGACATATAAGCTTTTTTGGTATGATTTCTTGATTTATTTTACCCATTTCCGTTGTTGAAACATTTTTTATTCTGTATAGTCAATAATAAAAATGTTATACGTTACTGATTGCCAGACCCCCCCGTCTCGTCCTTTGTAACAAAAGATAGAAAGTCATGACCTCTCCTCTCCCACTTTGCGTTACGTAATTAAAACATACCCTCGTAGGTGCCATCCATAAATTACGTAACGCATAAAATGTAAATTTTTGATCCTTCTCCTCCCTATGTAAGAGGATTTAACAAAATCTCAGACCCCTCTCCTTAATTTCGTAACACAAAATTTTTTGATCCCACTTAAGAATATTTTAGTTGCATTCATTGACAATAGAAAGATATTCATAAATCACACCACCAAAATCTATAGATTCAATATTAATCATTGAACTTCAAAGTTAATATTTTGAACGAAATTTTGTCGAAAATTCTTAATTTTTAACTTAAAAATATTGAAAATAGTGCTACGTAAAAATTTGATGATACCCCTACCCCATGTAAAAGATCGTAACGAATTTGTGAAATCCTCTCCCTTAGCTGCGCTACGTAATTTATGCACAATTTAAAAAAATTTATATATAATTTTGAACAATTTAATACAACTAAAATTTATTTCAGACAAATATTTACAAGGTAAACGTAATACCGTTATTTTCCAAAAAATATTAGACTGAAATTAAACCAAATGGCTAAAATAAATATTTTTAGCCTTAATTTTAGTGAAAATAGTATTGTTTTGATATCTTTGGAGGTTATTATAACATTAGGTCAAAATGGCTCAAAAGGGCAAATTTTCAGGCCAAAAATGGCAAAATGTGTGAAAGCGAGTGTAAACAAAAATTCACTTTGCCATTTTCAGCTTAAAATTACTTTTGGCCTTTTGCTTAAAGCAAAACGCAATATAATATCCTCCTAAAAGTCACTATTAGAACGGAGTGTTGTCTGTCTGTCCATGTGCTCGTCCATCTATCTGTCCGTTCGTCAATCCGTCCGTCCATCAGAAAAATTTGTTCTCAAGAAACCAGTCGTAATTTTTTCAAAATTGGTTAGTAGATACGTGTAATGAAACTTTATGCCAAGTTCAGATACGGGCTATGAGGATCCAAAAGCAGTGTAATGCTTACATCTTTTTTAACGCATCCTCTCTATTCTAGGACAAAGTTACTTTTGAACATCACCTTATTTTTCTGATCATAATGAAAAATAATAATTAAAGTATGCAGCCACTTATGAGATCTCATAAAAATAGTGTTCCATAATTTTTACGTGTCTGTTTAAAATACCATAATGTAAAGTTTGATGTAGATCAAAGCATTTATAAGGTCTGTGCACTTATTTAAAGAAAAACACTAAAAGTTGAAGTAAGTATGTATGCCACTTCTTCTACATCTTCTTATGTTAGCCCATCTTCGAAATCAATCTTTTTCCACAATAGACCTAACTAGTTTTCAATTTTGAAGAAAATCAGAAGAATAATTCAAATTTGAAAAAATAAAATTTACCCTCTCCAGATTGGCCGTTTCTATTAGGGCTCATTTTGTGGGACAACTGTANAGCAAAACGCAATATAATATCCTCCTAAAAGTTACTATTAGAGCGGAGTGTTGTCTGTCTGTCCATGCGTTCTTCCATCTATCTGTCCGTTCGTCAATCCATCCGTCCATCAGAAAAATTTGTTCTCAAGAAACCAGTCGTAATTTTTTCAAAATTGGTTAGTAGATACGTGTAATGAAACTTTATGCCAAGTTCAGATACGGGCTATGAGGATCCAAAAGCAGTGTAATGCTTACATCTTTTTTAACGCATCCTCTCTATTCTAGGACAAAGTTACTTTTGAACATCACCTTATTTTTCTGATCATAATGAAAAATAATAATTAAAGTATGCAGCCACTTATGAGATCTCATAAAAATATTGTTCCATAATTTTTACGTGTCTGTTTAAAATACCATAATGTAAAGTTTGATGTAGATCACAGCATTTGTAAGGTCTGTGCACTTATTTAAAGAAAAACACTAAAAGTTGAAGTAAGTATGTATGCCACTTCTTCTACATCTTCTTATGTTAGCCCATCTTCGAAATCAATCTTTTTCCACAATAGACCTAACTAGTTTTCAATTTTGAAGAAAATCAGAAGAATAATTCAAATTTGAAAAAATAAAATTTACCCTCTCCAGATTGGCCGTTTCTATTAGGGCTCATTTTGTGGGACAACTGTAGAAGCATGTATTAGAAGCATATTCTGAATTTGGTTAAAATTAAATTCAATTTTTTTCTTTAAAAAGTTGTCCTATGATTTTTTGTTATTTCTTCAATGAAATATATCGTCAAGTTTGATGTGAATCAAAGCCTGAATAAGGTGAAGGTATTATTAAAAAAAACACTTAAAGTGATAGCATGCCACGGCTACTGGGTCTTCATATGTCATCTTTCAACTTGCACTTCAGTTTTATTACACCTATCCATTCATCCATTTTTGCCATTTTTGGCTTAATGGTTTTCATCTTTTTGATATTTTTGATTAGTTCTTTCAGAATTCAGCCAAATGAGTTTCGGCTCGTAGTAAGATCATATTTTGAAGCAATGTGGTTGCGGTACATACAAATAATTTAATAAAATATGTGAATAAAGTCCATATGCACCATTCCGCATTTTAGGGATTGAGTTCTAGTAAAAAAGAGAATTGGCTAGGTACCAAAATGACAAGAAACATCAACATCATATCTCATGTCATAGAATGCCATGTGTGTTGTGTTAATTACGATGGGAATTAATTTTCTAATTCCCATTTGTTAATAATTTTATGACTTTTCCTTATATTCTAATTTTGCATTTATTTTTGCATCAATCACGATGAAATTCATACATTTCCTATTCAAAAATAAATTTTCAAAATAATTATTAGTGTCAAAAAGATGATATTTCTTCATCATATGTTAAGAGTTAGATGAATTAGTTTCACCTTTTCAGAAGACTCTCAATCCTCCATTTGATACAAAATTAATTAAATGCACAGATAAATATATCTATAAATATTTATTTCTATTTTTTTCTTAATATAAACATTGATTGATGGTTTTTTGATGGGATCTAAAAATGAAATCTAAAATAGCCCATTGGAAGGGTGAAAAATTGAAAAACGTAATAAAAATATTTTAAAAACTTTTTAATTTAAAAATCAAAGAGCATAGTCTTCTCAATGACGGAATTTCCATCTTTCCGTCATTGTGGAGCTTCTTGTCAAAATCTATATCATATCTCAACTGTCAGAACGTTCTCAGATGTGAAAATATGTTTTTTCCACCTCCTGATCAAAAAGCTGTCTACTCGTTCGTTCGTTCTTCCGTCAGGTCGCAATTTTCATCCAATCGTCTTTGAATTTTTAGGGTTGATAAAGAGCTGATTTGTTAAAGATCCAATAGTGGTTGCAGACTTTCACTTTAAGTGTATTTTTAAAATCAATTCGTTGCCTTTAATAATACTGTTGCATTATTGATCAAGTAAATCGAAAAAAATATGCAACAATTTTCAAACAAGAGTTCATAAATGGNTGGTTGCAGACTTTCACTTTAAGTGTATTTTTAAAATCAATTCGTTGCCTTTAATAATACTGTTGCATTATTGATCAAGTAAATCGAAAAAAATATGCAACAATTTTCAAACAAGAGTTCATAAATGGCAGTACCGTAGACTTGCCTATTATGGACCAAAATTTGATAGTTTTTTTATGTTTTTCTTGTATTTTTAGTACTGCAATGTGAAAATGTTTTACAATATTCTGTTTGGCTTGCAAAAATCTTTCGAATTACATTTATAAAAAGAAAAAATATTTTTTAAAGCACCACCAAAATGTAAGGCAAAGACAGATTTTTGCAGAATATTTTTTTTCCTAATTCGGACCTTTTTTCACATTAACCAACAAAAAATTATAAAATAATTATTTAATCGTAAAATTTGATAATATTACTTAAATCCTTGATGCTTTTCACGACACTGAACATAGTTTGATAAATTTTCAAAAATCTATGCTGTGAATAAACGTAAATATACTGATACACCACAAAATGACCAACATTTTTAATCATTTTGGCCGCTTCTAACATTACTGCAATTTAATGTGCTATTTTGCACTAAATATACTCGGATAAAAACTTCAATTACTTAAGCAAACTCTATCGAGTAAATAAGAACAAAAATAAAATTAAAAATATCTATGGATCAAAAATAATTTTTGGACCGAATTAGGCAAATGGTCCACCAATAGGAAACTACGGTATACTAAAAAAAGATAATTACAAATATTACAAAACTTAATAGAATTGGGTACTAGGTCATATTTTCCCAAAAATAGCGAAATAATGGCCAATTAAGGCCATAGGCATATTTGAAAATTTGTTATTCTGAATAATGTAATCGAACTTCTTAAAATCCGATTTATTTAGTGTAAACTAAGATCGGATTCAAATATGGGCTAAAAAAAATCAAAAGTGGCATGCTTTTCTTTTTGTTGTTTTTTCAAACCTGCTCTCTTACGAGAGCTTTTTTGATCGTATAGCTCAACATCTTTATGGCCAAAATTTACCAAATTAAATTTCAGCTATGTATAAATTTGACCTTTAATTTCACTGTATGATATTTTTGTGAGACGTCATTTATATTATTAAAACCTGTTGCACTTATATTTAATGTTCAAACAGCTCCCAACTTCAAGCAGCTACGCTTGACTATATGCTTGTTTATTGGTTAATAAAAATTAAATGAAAAACGAGAGGGAAACAGAAGAAAATTAATTTGTGTTGTATGTATCTGTTTGAACTCGTCATCTATTTTCGTTCTATGAAAATCTAAATTTAGAACCTTTTTCGCTTTTTATTTTCCCTCGTCTTCTTCTTCGTATTTCTTTGCTATGTGTCGAATTAATCTTCTTACATACATTCAACAACATAGCATTATTACCATCATCGTTATCATTACCATAAACCGCAAATTAAATGTTCGTAAATCGAAAATTGATTTTCATGTTTTATTTTGGAAAGAAACTATAAAAAAATCAATCAACGGCAAGTAAATTTTCCACACTCTCACCATCCGTTTCTTCATTTATTTTGCAAAATAATAAATACATTGTTGTTAAACGAAAAATATTTGGCAAATGGATTTTTTTTAGCGATTTTAGTGTAAAAATTTTCATTCAATTAGAAAATTACAATACACATGACGCTAAAAAAACGTCACGTTGAACAATGAACCGTGTGGTGAATAAATTATGCTTATTTTCAAAACATACATATTTTGTTTAGTTGTAAGATAGACGTGTCACTTGTCGTCTTCAGCTTTTGCGGAAATTTAAATATACATTGAAGTAACACAAGCTCTTATAAAATTATAATAACTGCTGTGCCTTAAATCTTAAAAGCTTTTATTTATACTATACAAATTAAGAGCTTAAAAACTATAATTAGAGGCTGTTCATTATTAACGTAATGCAAAATCAGTGCGATTTCTACATCCATCATCTATCTGAGTGACACGCTATTAGAAACAAGTTCATCGCCACCATGATTTAACAATATTCTTTAAAATCATAAAAAAGTATTTATATTTAAACATGTGATGAGTAACAAATGTCTAACTCCCCTTTCCTTATTGCAGTGACCACAGCAGAAGCTAAGATTCCTCTCTCCCACTGATTCTGTAATGAAAAAAAATTGATTGCTCATAATGCCGAAAATGGAAAAATTCACACTCGCTTCGGCTCTCTTTGGCATTTTTGGCTTAAATATTCAGACTTATAAGGCGGCATACTTCAGTTACGTAACGCAAATGGGTGAAGTGGGGAACGTAGTTTAGTTATCTTTTGTTACGAAGGAAGGGGCGCGTGTCCAGCAATTCGTTGCGTAACAACTTTTGATTATTAATTATATAGATTTAAATACTAAAATACGTTTTAAAAACGAAAATTGGTAAAATTAATCGAGAAATCAGACCAAAAGAGCATAAATTTAATTTTCTTTCAATAGTTTCAAGGTCATTTAGTTGGTTTTTGAAAAAAAATTAAAGTAAATTAAGTACTTAGCTGATGTTGAAAAATCAAAAAATTTTGCGTTTGGTAATTAATGTATGCATTTCGACCTTTTCATTTTTGGCCAATTTTTCCCAGCCTTTCGAGTTTGGCTAGATAAATTTGTATTATTATTTTTAAGCATTCTAAAAGAACATTAACTGAAATTCCAATACATAGGATAGATTAAGCTTGTTTATATTAGAAAACGCAATTTAGGACGTTCTTATAAGCCAACATGTGGCGTGATGTAATTGGTTAAGATGCCAGGAAACTATAACAATGTTTTTGGCCATTGAGTAAATTAAAAATTACCAAATTAAAAATTGGCATAGTAGCACGTTTGAAATTGATTTTTCATTTTAGAAATAAACAACATCTACCAAACAATTAAAAAAAAAAGTACAAAAAATTAAAAAAAAGATTTACCTTTGAATTATCTACGAAATAAACGAGATTTAGCAAATAAATTATAAAAAAGTACCAAATATTTATTAGAGATTTGAAAATATTTAGAATAAAAAAATAATTCTCTAGAAATAATTGAGATTTAGCAAATAAATAAAA
>JXOU01004681.1:4265-18252 GCA_001014815.1 Chaoborus trivitattus | reverse complement strand
CTATGCTTCATGTATACAAATAAATATCATAATGTTAACACTAACTAAATAATGTTAAAATTTACTCCAATATGTTGTTTAACAAATATTTATGATTGGTAGTTGATTATAGTGAAAAGTCTGTTTTTTAACCTGGCTAACCTTTTTTTGCATCCGTTTTATTTTAGAGACATTTTTTTAGTCGTCCTCTAGGGATCAAGGATCATCCCTAGCTAATTAGGACCTATCTAAACATAATAATATAATGGCCGTAATTTATTTGCCTTTCAAAAGACTAATTTTCATGATATCCCTGTATCCACTGGGGTGAAAGACTTTTGCATGATTTTAAAGACTATCAGGTAATAAAATTCCAAATTACTTAATTATGCAAGCATGGGTGTGTCTTATACTTTGAGACTGATTACAACCAATCATGTTTCAGCCAAAAACTCAATCCAATGACCTTAATCTTTATATTCAAAAGCAATTATGGTGCAAATGAATTCACAAATAACTATAATAAAGAATCAAAGAAACATTCCAATAAAATAATAAAAATAATAATCGAACATTTCATATGGTTAACCACTAAATTTATTTAGTTTTTCAAAATAATCTAAACAATCAATTGAATAGAGCAACAATTTGCCAACTAGCAGCAAAACTCCACTAAGCAATTTCATACATTTTTGTTTTCTACTTGGCTTTAGTTATTAAGTTCATTTCAATAAATAATTTCGAAAATAAAATCTACGAAAATTATTATGTATTATTTCATGTTATTGATTGATTTTGCGTCATTTGAAATTTTCGTTCGTGTTGTTTTTCTTCATTTTCAGTCGTATTAATTATGTATTTTTCACCTTTTTATGTCTTTTTGGCTGGACTAATTATTCATTGAATTTTTCAAAATACAAAAGTATGAAAAATTCATATCCATAATCCATATTTTTTCTTATACCTNGGCTGGACTAATTATTCATTGAATTTTTCAAAATACAAAAGTATGAAAAATTCATATCCATAATCCATATTTTTTCTTATACCTAATTGTTTTTTTTTATAAAAAAGGGGTAAATTTTATAGTTAAAAGATGAAAAATGGTCAGATTGGAATATTTTTATATTGCACTTAAATTTTTTGACTCGTAAAATTTGACCCATTTTTAACTGTGCTTTTTTCAGTCCGTCCGTCACCAAAATTATTTTTTTGCTTCGCCCTAGGTCACATTTTTCATTCGACTGTCTTCAAATTTTCAGGATTAATGAACCTAATAGAAGAATAGAGCTTATGGGCGGCTATGAGGATCCAATAGTGGTGACAGACTATCACTTTTAGGGTTGAATTCAGTGATAATTTTTAATTTTTATGGTTTTTTTCCAGACCAGTTTTTTCCAAATTGTGACCCAAAATTTCAAGAAAAATTTTTTTTTCATAAAANTTCAAGTAAATCTTTTTTTTTCATAAAAATTCGTTTTCTTTTCCAAAAATAATCTGTTTTTTTTTTTTTTTTAAACTGGGTTTTACAACATCAGCATTATAGTAATATGAACAAATAATGAACAAATTATTACGTAACGCTAGTTTTAATAATTTTACATTCAAAATTGAGAATATTTCATAATATAAATGTCGAAGTTCAGTTATTAAATTTGAATGTTTCAATTTTAGTATTTTTAGTAGTGTATTTATTAAACACATTTTAATTGCAAATTATATTAAAGCAATTCAAATATTTTTATGTGGGTCGTAAAATTTTGCGTTACGTAATTTAAAGAGAAGGGGTCTAAGAGAATTTCTTCTGATTGTAATTCTGTTTTGGAGATAAATTTAAACTAATTTGTCCAAAATAGAAAATCTATTATTTGACCGTACATCTTTCATTGATAAATATTAATGCCCCTATTGTTTTGTAACAAAACAAAATTAGGACATTTCTCTAAATAAATCAATTTGATGGATAAATTGCGTTATTCTCGTTCTATTATAACTTTTATCTTGTTAAACTCAAATACACTCAGGTTTATTAACTTTTTGTGACTTGTTTTTGTTAAAAATGTTAATTAGGATGACATAAAATAATTTTCACGAAAATCCCACATGTATTTTGTGTTTTGTTTAATTAAATTAAGTTATTTTCCCTTCTATGCTATATGCAAAATTATTCTATATTGATTTTTGAGTATAGAATTAAAATAATACATTAACCTCATTCGTGTTTTAGTTTTTATCCTCCCAGATAGATTTCATTTAACATGAACATACCTAAATAAAAAAAATTGATCAGAAATAACAAATATAAAAAAATAATAAGGATAAATTAGGCTAAATTGAATCTTATATGGGTTAAAAATAAATTGAGTACTGAGGCTTGTATTCAGTGGTAAATTGGGATTTATTTTTTTACCAGTTTTTGTTTAAACATCTTATCAAAAAAAGATGGTTTTTGTATTTATTTGTTTCTTCCAAAACTGACTTCAGAATGGAGCGTCCCTGAGGGTAGGGGTGAGAGTATGTTTTCTCCTGCGATCACTACCTCCTGATCCAAAAGCTTTCTTTCCGTCCGTCCGTCAACCAAAATATTTTGTTGGTATGCCCCAAGTCGCATTTTTCATCTGATTTCCTTCATAGATTTATAATAGAGAGATAGAGTTGATTTGAAAAAAAAAAAATATCCAAAAGTGGCGACAGATTTTCACTTTTAGAGTCTTTCTTAAAATCATTGTCCTGTCTATAATAATTCTTTTATTTTTACCAAACTTTAAGTATGATTAATCAAGTGAATAGCAAAAAATTTCAAAATAATTTTTTGACGAGAGTCCACCTACCCGAAAAAATAACGAAACTTTAAACAGAATTAAATTTGAGACAAATATTAGTACGTTCCCCAAATATGAGCCAATTTTATTTTATTTTTATTTTGAATTGTTTATCTGCCCATCTAATGCCTGCGAATTTTGTAAAAATTTGTTAGCAGATTGGTTTAGTGTAAACTAAGATAAAACTTAAATATGGGCTATGAAAAGCTAACAATGGTTGCAAACTGTCACTTTTACATTTTAAATTTTTTAAAAGTTTTTTTTGCTCTGCCGCCGCTATTGGATCATCAAAATCCATAAACTGATCAGTTCTATTCCTCTATTAGGTCTATAATTCATGAAAATTTCAAGACAATCAGATGAAAAATGCGACCTGGCAAAAATTTCTTTGGTGACGGACGGATAGACAGCTTTTTGATCAGAAGATCATGATCGGTCCAGATATATTATGATTCTTGCGCCTGGGGGACGCTCCGTTCTGAAAGTCGGTTTTTATAGGAATTGTAATGGCTTTTTGCTATCGCTACGGCAAAAAGCAAAAAACTTAATATACTCCAAAAGTTCACTTAAAAACTATAAATCAGTCAAAAAATAGTGCTTAGTAAATACCGAGTTAATAGAAATTGTAGTTTGATCTTAGAACACTCAACTGTTCCCAAATAATTAACATGAAAATCAGGTGAATGCTCTTGTGTTGAATCATAATTCAAAGCTTTTTTTAAATCCTACAAGTTCCACAAAATAGGGCAAATACAACGTAAATTTATATTTTTTTATTATAAAATTTCACAAAAGGTTTTGACAAATATTTATATTTATATATTTTTTTTTTATTAGGAAAATTATCAAATTTTCTTTTTTATGTAAATATTCAATAGTTCTTTATATTCATATAGGTAAATAATATAAAATCGATTTTAAGCACAAACATCACTGATTTTCAGTTAATCCATAATACCCACCTAAATAAATAAAAAAACATGAAAAATGGTAGCAAATTTTCCACGTGAATTCGTATCGATTTGTATTGCTCATAGCATAAAACTTATAAGCTGAACATATCAAAGGAAAATGTTGAATAGAACCAATTTGATTCTTACACGTGACACAAAATAATCATGGCAAAAAAAATATTTATTGAAGAAAAGAAAATAGAGCTTCAACCTGCAGTCACAATATTTGCCATTTAATGTCAAATTGTGTTTCTATTTTTATTAGTATATACTATATAGGTAGAAAACTTCAACTGGAAATTATTGTAAAAAGTCGTCAATCAGTTGATTGTTGGTAATGAAGCTCTGCTGTTGCTAATATTAAAAGTTTCTTTAGTGTTTTGGGTTAAAAATGATTGTGAAAAATCGCTTATCAAACTATGGAATGATGCGTTTGTCATCGCCAACATAAAAAAGTGAAGAAAAAAATATTTAAAAATATTATTTATTCAGCATAGAATATTATTTGATCGTTTTATCTTGAAAAAAGAAAGAAAAGTGAATAAAAAAATGAAAATGAGATTGTATTTATGGTAATTTATTATTTTTATGGCAAAGAAATATAATCTGTGGTTGTTTTTCAAATAAATACCGTCATTATGCCTAATTGTGTATGGAGTTTTAAAATTTTATTTTTGCTCAAAAAGAAAACAAGTTCAGGATAACATTAAGGATGGCCCTGATTTTTTCGTCATTTCAAGTGGTTTTAGGTATTACACGAAGATGTTACATTTAACCAATGGTTCTAGGGATCTATAGGTTACAGCTAATTCAGTCAAGGTTCGACGGTACATTTTTTACTTCTGCAATAAATTCTCAATATAGTTTTTTTTTATTAAACAACAAATTAAAAAAGAGGAATTTTGTCTTCTCCTGAAATGGGATAAAATAGGGAGGATCTATATAATTTAAGCCTGACGATAAAACTAATGGAGATTAAAAGCAAAAAACAGTCGTTCTGCCTAATATCAACCCAAGAAGTTACACTGATTTAATTTGTATAAACCTATACAACTCGTCTAGGATAGAATAGAAATGTCTTTCACTGAGATTCTACTCCATTTTTTTACACATTAATTCAATAGAATTAACACAAGAAAATCTAGTATCAGGGGTCTGCAGTACTATTTAAAGTCAAAGTCTCTTCTAAGAAATCATATCCGTCTGTCAAAAATATGTTAATTTGTCGATTTTATGTTGTTATGAGGTTTCAATTTAAAAAAAAGGTAGANTTTGTCGATTTTATGTTGTTATGAGGTTTCAAAAAAAAAAAAAGGCAGAAACAAACACACACACACACTCACACAAACACCCACACACGCACACACACGCACATACACACCCACACACACCCACACACACACTCACACATACACCCACACACGCACACAAACGCACATACACATATCACGAAAATGTTTCCCTGAAATTTTTTGCGCTTCCAGTAATGATTTACTTGATACAAGCAAATTATCATTAACACAAGCNCACTCAAAAAAATAAATGCTTGTCCCAAGCGAAAATGTTTCCCTGAACTTTTTTGCGCTTGCAGTAGTGATTAAATTTATTTGATACAAGCAAATTATCATTGACACAAGCGAATTTTACTTGGTCCAAGCAAAGTATAGTTGTCCCAAGCAAAGTATAGATGTCCCAAGCAAAGTATAGATGTCCCAAGCGAAGTATGGATGTCCCAAGCAAACCATAGCACAAGACTTTTTTTTGTGATATGAAGTGCCATCACTTAATAAAAAAAAAACAAATTTAAAATAACAATTCGTCCTACATAAATGGCTGCATCACGGTATCATATTTTTCGTAGATTTTTTGTTTGTTTATGATTCATGTACCTTTTGATGTAACCAACAAAATTAAGCAGAATGAAATTTAATGGAAACCTAATACATTTGTTGATCATTATTAATTCCTTTGATAAATCCTTAAATGTATTTTCCGATTAACTTGGTTTCATTTTCTTCTAGAACACTGATCAAATAAATGTGTATATTTTATGTTAGAATTTGTTGTGTTTTTGATAGACTATAATTTTCCCAGCATAATATGGTTAATTAGAGCAATTTAAAGGCTCATTAAGCAGATTATAGTGGAAATCGGTATGAAATTATCCAATGATTATAAATTTATCGTATTTAACAAATTGTAGTGATCGAATTTCAGTCAAAAATTATGCTCAACAATAAATAAATAAAACCTTTTTTACAAATTTGATTTATTTATAATTACAGTTATGGATGACATGTTGGGATTCTTTTTAATGTCATAAGAAGATTTTATTTGCTTAATTGAAACAAAATACAATACTTACTCTTTTTGTTGGGTTATATCTTATATCACACAAATCTTTGCCAATTAAAGAAGAGGGATGCCTTCACATCATTGATAAAAAAAATTGCATCCTTTTTAATTTGTAATACATTTTTAGAACTTTAATAACGTAACGCAGCACAATCTGTTGAAAACTAAAAAAGAAATCGCTTCTTTTTTTTAATATAATTTTACACCAAAAATTTGTTTTAACAGATATTTGAATTATTTTTTTTTATTTTTAAATAACCTTGATCTTCCCCTTCTCATCTTCGTTACGTAATTTAAGTCTAACATACAAATTATATTTAAAACTCACATATTTCCTCACTTAAACTTTTCCTGTCAAGTGCTTTTTTGATATATTCAAATGAAAAATAAACTAATGCAGAAAATATTTATTTATCATCACAAAAATATGTACTCAAGTGTAGGCTTCTAACTTGAGTTTCATTAATTTTCTCTACTATGCAGCACACGAAAGATAATAACTCAATTTATTATTATTATTTTTTGCTATATCTATTATAGAATACAGTAAAACACTCCAAATTCGTCGTAAATCAATCATAATGTCGAAATTATGTAGTGGTAAGAATTTTAACGAAAAAATAATCTAGTATAATCTAGTACTAGCTGAAATTATTTTGATATAAAAAAAGCCTCAGTGGCCGTGATGGTAAAGTTGTCAGACTTTTACTTACGTAACCGAGGTGATGGGTTCGAATCCTGTCGTGGGTAGGAATGGATTGTAAGCTTTTTGCTACGTAGTCAAATATATCTGAATAGACAGATTTGAGTTAAATGTAAAATTATGTCAGCTATCTTAAAAAAACAACATGGTATTTATTTGTGAACATGAAGTAGAGATGGCGTAGTGAACAGAGAAACTATAAAATGGTGTTTTTTTTGGGATACCATGACACATATTTTTTGTTTGTTTTCCATTTTTTTAGAGAAAAGTATTCTCCCACTTATGAGATCTTATAAAATTTTTTTCATTTATTGTTCTGTTACTTATTTGATGTGACAAAGTTTGGTAAAAAATGAAGCATTATTAAAGGGCTGAAAGTTTTTGTCCTCTTAAAATAAGTGAATTACCGTAATTTTTTTTTGATGGATTGATGGATCCTTGTAGCTCATAATTGAATTTTATCTCAGTTAATACTAAACCTATCTGCCTACCATTTGTTAAGAGTTTCGGAGACAATTCAAAATATAAAAAAATTCAAATTCGCCCGGGCTCAATTTGCATTTTTGGCCATTTTCTGACCATTAGGGCTCATATTTCGGGAAACTACTATTATTAGCATGGACTGCAATTCTGCAAAGTTTCGTATTTTATTTATTTTTTCAAGGGTAGTATGCTGCCATTTATGGTCCCTCGTCAAAGTGCTTTGCTTTTACTTGATCAATCATACCTCAAAGCTTGGTAAGAATCGAAGCATTATCATGGGCAGGACATCGATGTGAAAACACACATTTAAATGGAAAGTCTGCCGCCGCTATTGGATCCTCATTGTTTTATCCTATCATCACCTTTATTCTACTATTAGATCTATAATCCCTGAAAAATGTGACCTTAGGNTTGGTAAGAATCGAAGCATTATCATGGGCAGGACATCGATGTGAAAACACACATTTAAATGGAAAGTCTGCCGCCGCTATTGGATCCTCATTGTTTTATCCTATCATCACCTTTATTCTACTATTAGATCTATAATCCCTGAAAAATGTGACCTTAGGCTTAGGCGAAGAGACAAAAAATTCAAAGATAGGAAAAAAATGGCAGCACACTGCTCTCACGAAAAAAAATTCTAAAATTACCAAACTTTGCAGAAATTAAGATTAGGCCAATAGTACTCTTTTCCCAAAATATGACCCTTATGGTCAAAAACTTACCAAATAGAAACCTAGGCAAATTTAAAGTTTTTATTTTTTGCTAGTGTCTGAATTCAGTGCTCACTACGCCATCTGTGCTTCATCCATGCATATAAATATCATATTATTTTTTAAGTAAGCTGACAATGTTAAATGTTACTGAAATCTGTTTCTTAGGATATATTTTATTTGGTTACCAAAAAGCTTAAAAACCATTATTGGATTTGCATTTAGCATTGTTATATTAACATCAGTTTTTGGTTTAACTACGGTATATTTTCAAATTTATTACCTATTTCGTATTGTTTTCTTGTATGTTACCCTGTTGTTTGTGCACATATTCTAATAAACACCTATAACATTTTATTTTAAAAGCTTTAATTTCATTTTCACGATTCCTCATTATAGCGGAAATTCATAAACAAAACATTTCTTCATGTTAGATTTTAATGCAATGATAAATTTTAGGTCAAGTACAAAATGCATATTAATAATGATTATCCTTTTTCTTCTATTTTTAGTGGTGTGCCCGCTGGTTCTTCGGCAGCTGCTGGGGGCGGTGGCGGTGGAGGTAACCGAGGTGCAAGTAGTATGTATTCAGCTAGACATTCAGTAAGTTCATCATCCGGCGTACTAATGGTTGGGCCAAACTTTCGAGTCGGGAAGAAAATTGGGTGCGGCAATTTTGGCGAGCTGAGGCTGGGTAAGTAGAGTGTACTTGTAAATTGGCTGAAAATTTTATAAAATGTGTTAGCTTGAAAAAAATTAATTCTCAAAATTGATCAATCTGTATTTTAAAATGGCATTTTCAAATCCCAAAATTAAAATCAACGATAAAACACGTCTTTGGGACTCAGATCCAAACAATAACACTTAGTAAAGCTCTGCAGATGGCTGGGCCAAATAATATTTTTGTAAATGGACCACATCATTAATTAGTCGTTTATTAGTCGGTTCTAAATCCAATTTGTCGGTTGCAGGTAGAAAAGTTATTAAACAATAACTTGGACCAGCCATCTGCAGCAAAATTTTCGGTCCAATTTTTTTCTTGTAGGTCAAATTGACTAGTATTGTACATTATTCGAAAGGACTTAATTAGTCGGTTTTATTCGTGCATATCTTAAGCATATAAGACAATGAATAGTTTTTTAATAAATAAAATTATCTTTTTCGATGTTTTTCTATGTTTTTCATACAAAATAATTTTATGAATATCCGCTAAATTGATACTAATTAATCTCACATTTGGTAACGACGTATGCTTTTTAGCAAGGGAAACGCTGATCTAAAATAAAAAAAAACATAGAAAAATTCTACTAAAATGCATTTTTATTTATTAAAACACTATTACTTAACTTGTATGCATTAAAATACACATCATTAGAACCGACTAATTAATTCCATTCCAATGATGTCCATACAGACCAATTTGACCTAAAAGAATAAAAAAATTAAGAAAATCTTGCTGCTGATGGCTGGTCCAAGTTTTTGGTTAATAACTTTTCTATCGGAAACCGACAAATTTCGACAAATTGGATTTAGAACCGTCTAATTAACGACTAATTAATGGTGTGGTCCATTTACAAAAATATTATTTGACCCAGCCATCTGCAGAGCTTTACACTTAGTTCCTTTGTTTTTGCCCTAATACAATACTTAAAAGCTTTCTCGTTGAAGAAAAACAATATTTTTTATCTATAATTTTATTTTATTGATTTTGAACACCCACACAACGTCCCATTTCAAGACCAACATCAAAAGTAGTGCCGGCAAAGGCGTCTGCCAAATTAGCAGCGCACTGTAAAATATATGGCCTACCTGTCGAAATAATTGCATCAGCCTTTGATATTTCATGTGCAATGGTAACTGGCAACATCAAAGTTTGCCTTTGAATCCCAAACAAAGCCGACTGATAACAGAATATCCTTGAAACTGTGGCCGCCATCACGTCGACGCCACTGTAGTCTTTATTCTGACATTTGACCATATTCTGCCTTAAGCTGTCAACATCTTGTGCTGCATTCACTATACTATCACTCGTTTCTGTGACGAGGGCCGTTATTTCGTTTAATTTATCGCTGACACACTTTTGACCGCTTTTTATTGCCGCCTGTCCGACGGCCTGGAACTTGTCGAGTTTTACACAATTTGTCATACTAGCGCCAAATTTTGATGCTATCTGGATAATTGAGAATATTCCGTTTGTACCGAAGAGATCCATTGCACGTTTCATAGCCTCGCCAAAAACTTGGATTGGGGCTGCTGTGCTTTCAAGTGCGGCACGTCCACCTTGTATTAACTGAAAGGAAATGGAAAAATATATCATTCGATATCTTTATTTTGTATTGGTACCCCCATCCACCAAGAAACACCTTCAAAGGGTCTTGAACTTATATATCGACCAATGCATTTTGAAGGTCTAGACTCTAGACTTTAGAAAAGGTTTTTATATTTTAATTTATTGTTGTATCCATTAACTTGAGATATAAAATGGCAGACTATTACTCCCCTAAGAGAGCACCACGACTAAAACAATTGCTCATAAAGGTGAGTCCACAAAAGGTCGAATAACTCAAAAGCCAAATTAGGGTAGAAAATTGTCATATAAAGTAGTGCCAGCAAAGACTCACTCTGTCAATTTTGACCAAACATATGGCCTACCATAAGATTTAGCCTTCTTGTTTTCTTCCTAATCTTACTTTCAGCCTAATGAGCGGTTGGCTTTTTTTTTGTTTTCGGCCTTTCGTTATAGAATCTTTTACGGTATCATACCATTAGGCCTAACTTCAAAAATTAAATGGCCAAAAGAAATNTATGAGCGGTTGGCTTTTTTTTTGTTTTCGGCCTTTCGTTATAGAATCTTTTACGGTATCATACCATTAGGCCTAACTTCAAAAATTAAATGGCCAAAAGAAATTGGCCAAATATATAAATGACGACTAACCCAAAAAAGTCGAAAAAAAAATGAAAAAAAGTCGAACACATAGCCCGAAAATGGCAAAGTGGACTGGGCCGTAGCAAGTTCGATCGAAGACCTACTTTGCCATTTTTCTCCTATATATTTTCGGCCTAATAAAATATTAAGTATTTTTATTTTCAGCTTCACCGACTTTTATTATTTTTGGCTTTTTTGTTTCGACACAATAGGACAAAAGGCCGAATCATGTTCCAGAACTAAGAAAAAACCGCGGTGATTTATTTGTGTTGTTCTTGTTCCAGAGCAAATAAAAAATCCAAAAATTTTTACTTTTGGCCTGTTTTGTATATTCTTAAAACGACAAAATAGGGAAAATTTCCAAATTATATTCATGAAGTCGTTTGTGGAATATACAAAAAAGGATAGAACTCCAATTATCGGCTTAATTATTCAGAGTTTCATCTTACTTTGTATATTCCTCAATCGAGAAAATATGTTAAAAGTCCTAAATATATTCTAGAACAAAGAAAACATGACAAAGATTTTTCTTTTTCTTGAATATGATTCGAACTTTTACCCTATTTTATCTTTTTAGGATACAACAAAATAAGGTAAAAGTCAAAATTATGTTCCAAAACAAACAAAAACCAACGATTATTTCTCTATTCTGACACATAGTTCGGACTTTTAACCTATTTTGTCGTTTAAGGAATGTACAAAATAGGGTAAAGGTTCAAACTGTGTTTCAGAACAAAAAAAGGGTCGATTTTTTTTTCTTTTTCTGGAAAATAATTCAGAAATCTAATATATTTGTATACTTGTCGTTTTACCGTAGACTTGCCTATTATGGACCAAACCTTGATAGTTTTTTCTCATATATTGAGAACAGTATTTTGAAAATGTTTTATAATTTTCTGTTTGGCTTGCAAATAGGTTTTGAACGAAATATATAAAAACATAAAATAGTTTTCAAAACACCACTAAAATGAATGGAAAAGACAGCTTTTTGGGGAATAATTTTTTTCTAATTCGGACCGTTTTTCACAAGAATCAACTGAACATTGTTGATTTAATCTCAAAATTTGATAATAACATAGAAATCCTTGATGTTTTTCACAGCATTAAACATACTCTAATAAAAAAATATATTGGTGATAAATGTAAATATTCACCAAAAAATTACCAACATTTTTAGCAATTTTTGCCGTTTTTCACATAACTACGATTTAATGCAATATTTCGCACTAAATGACTACTTCGATCACTTATGTAAGCTCTAAAGAGTAAATAAATACAAAAACAAAATTCAAAATATGTATTGATAAGAATTTTTTTTGACCGAATTAGGCAAATGGTATACCAATAGGCATCTTTACGTTATTACTACATTTTCCTATTACTAGATTTAGGTTTTTTAAAATTTTTGGCTTAGACCTGCGCTACTTTGCTTGATGCCGGTCTTTCATTATTTTACGCCCACACTAAAAACCAAACAGCTTAACTAATTTATCATTTATTTTAAATAAAAGCCAAAAATTCATTACCTGGCCAACTTGTTGCTGATACTGGTTAACATAACCTTCAATCATATTTGTAATAGGACTAGTAGCATTAGACCCCATCGAAGGTATTTGAAGTCCTGGCAAACTAAAATTTGAAATATTTAAATTGGATATGCTGGGAATTTTTTGTACCAAACTTCCTAAATCGGTTGGTACTTGTGTAAGTCCAGGAACAGCTGGTAGAATAGGAGCTTGTGTTGGTATTTGTAAAATATTTGGAATAGATGGAATCAAACTTCCCAGGTTGAATTGTGGACTTCGTTTCCTCCTCTTGCCTTGATTGTTTCCTGTAAAAGGATTTACAAGCATTGAATTTCCTAAAAATATTCTTAAACACCTTGTGTTAATGCCATTACCGTTTGTGGCCATATCCACAGCTATAGCCCTACCTATGTTGATCATAATGTCTGTTAAATTAGTTCCGAAATCAATGCCATCTGTTGTCGTTGTATTTATTCTATTTCCAATATTTATCGTGGCCTGAATTGAGTTAGTTGGCGCGGCGGTTGTGGCTGACTGTGTAGCTGATGAGGCTGTCGTCGTAGTTGTTAGTTGCTGTTGCAGGATATTATAAAGCTGCATTAATGTCAAGAATCCTTCAGAGACATGAATCTGTACGTTTCAATTATCAAGCATGATTTTTAAAATATTTTCTTATCCATTTTTCCAACTGAATGTCACTTACCTCTGATGATACTAATAAGATTGAAAAGATTAATGCGATCGTCAACTTCATGATTCTACACGGTGGAAAAGAGAAAAAAACTGATATGAAACTGATAAAATCCATTTCTTTTTATAAGTAAACTTGAGCAAATAAAAGTTTTTTCACATTCGTATTCGAATCAGCCAATAGAATTATAATTATTCTGGAAAAATAGATGAAAACTAAACCAGGTTTCAGTGTAATGATGACAAGTTTATGTATACAATGTCAATATTTTGTGTTTCTTGGGTAAAATAAGTGGTGGGTAAAAGGTTATTGGGCTTATATATTGAGCATTAGGATTTTTAGCTATGTCAAATAATGTTTTTGGTAAATTTTTGAACCATGAATTTTATTTATCTGGGACNGATTTTTAGCTATGTCAAATAATGTTTTTGGTCAGTTTTTGACCCATGAATTTTATTTATCAGGGACCTAATAATAAAAAAAGAAAAAATGTCTTCTTATATACTCTTATGCTCTTATCTTTTATCTGTGCACTTATTTTAATTCTAAAACTAAAACATTTTCTTTTTTTTTTCGAAAAATCGAGTAAATTGAGCAAAAAAACTAGAGGCAAATCTAAGAATGGATTGTAAGCTTTTTGTCACGCATTCAATAATAAAAGTATCTTAAATAGTGGACAGATTTGAACTAAGTTGAACTTTTTTTAAGTTTAATTTAAAATATTTTGTATTTTTTCCAGTTCTGTCTAGTTTTTCTGGAAAAAACACAATTGTTTTAAAAAATAAGATTTTTTGAAAAATCCAGATTTTGTAAGAAATCCAGATTTTTGAAATTTC